>JAJOZX010013044.1:0-42500 GCA_023014485.1 Bathynomus jamesi
ATATATATATATAAATATATATATCTTATCAGTATTGGTATATTAAAAACTTTATAATTATAACGTAGTTGTATGTTATTTGTTTGCATACATGTCCAGACTACTCACCTATAGAATTTCTGCGGTTTCCTAGAGAGGAAAATGACGTCAGTAGTATAGCCGCAAAAAGGTAGAGTGCAGAAATGTTGCAATGTTGCAGGAGATAATGGTCAATGTTGCAAAAGGGGTGGGTGTTGCAAAGGGGGTAGGGGTATGCAACAACTCAGTGTTGCAAAGGGGGGATGGGGGATGCTGCAGGTGCAACAAGGGTTCATGAAACTTGGAGGCGGCGTTATCCCCCAAGAGAAAGACAGGAGAGAAAGGAAGAGAGGTGTTCACCTGGCTCCTGCCAATTGCATAATAACGCTTCAGCCGACCCGCCGTCCTCTTATAGACCCCTAATCAGCCAGTTGGCTTAGAAGGCGTAAATGGCTTGTTCAGGTTGAGTTGTCAGATACCACTTTTTATTTTAATTGTTCAGGCATACATTATTATGGAGAGTTGCCAGATACCATTTTAATTGTTCAGGTATACATTATTAGGTTGCCAGATTGTACCGTTTATTTAAATAATTCTTAAAAGTTGGCTTAGAATTCCGCTAGTAGGTTTAGAAGGCGTAACCAGCCATTTAATATATTTGTTTACAACCAAAAGAATTAAATAAAACAACATTACATCATTCTGTTTATTATAAATATATAGAAAATAAATATACATTTGAATGATCAATTAAAAAATAATAATAGTTTAAGAAATATGAACGAGGAATATGCATATAATCAAAAAATATATCCGTCATTATAACAGTACAGGAGAAATATATATATATATACACACAATTATATTACGGAGATATATAGAAAATAAATATACATTGAAAATGTCCAAAAAACAAAAATAAGAAATAATATAACCATCAACATAGCAGAAATATATACACACAACTAAATAAATAAATACATACACTTTATCTTCTACCGCGCAACATAAAAAATCGTATAGTCATCAATATAGCAGAAATATATACACACAATTATGTTAAATAAATAAATACATACACTTTATCTTCTACCGCGCAAAATAAGAAATCGTATAGTCATCAATATAGCAGAAATATATACACACACAACACACACACACACACCACACACACACACACAAATATGTTAAATAAATAAATACATTTCACTTTTTTTCAAAATACTAAACTCGCACTTAATCGAGTCTACAATTACATCATTATTGCTCTGCATTACGCAGTATACGCGGTTTAATAATATTTCACCGCTTAAAGCAGGGGTGGGGAAACCCTCGCCCGCGGGCGAAATTTCGCTCACTAGCTAATTTCAATTCGCCCGCTTAGGTATTTATTATTTACTAAAAATTATTTATTTACAGCCCAGCAAATAGCTTTTTAAACTACATCTTATATACAGCGTGTCCCAAAGAAATGTATACCCACTTTGTTCGATAATACCAGCTATGAGGATAATAAATATATTACTTTTATATGTTTTTTAATAAAGAATTTTCTCCTGAATCTAAATATGTAATTATTTTTTATTAAAATTGAAAAACAAAAAGTTACAGATGTTTAAATTATAATTATTATTTCGAGACTTCATGTGCGATATTTTCTAATATTTTTGCACGTATACGAGATAAGTTTGAAACCGACGGCACTGTGCAAAACTTACAAAACAACGTTCTGGAAGACGTCGAACATCTTAGATAAAGTGTCATTTAACCATGGAATTTGTAATTTTTTTGAATTAACTAATAATTACAACATTTATGCTTCAATATCAACACTAAAACATAAGTATCTCAAAACAGTCGGTTAAAATATTAGAAAATATCGCACATGAAGTCTCGAAAATAATAATTATAATTTAAACATCTAACTTTTTTGTTCTTCAATTTTTAATAAAATAATTACATATTTAGATTGATGAGAAAATTCTTTATTAAAAAACATATAAAAAGTAATATATTTATTATCCTCATAGCTGGTATTATCGAACAAAGTGGGTATACATTTCTTTGGGACACGCTGTATATAAGCTTAAAATTTGCCAGACGCCCGCGAAGGTGTTTAGTACTGAAAAGTTTCCCCACCCCTGGCTTAAAGTATAGGGAAACCTGTACTCGATATGAAGGGCCTTCATATCGTTCAGTACTATTTTTGTTCCCACTTTACAACCGCTTGGTAAGTTATCTTTAAATACGTCTAGAATACAATCAAAAGCACGCCCAGAGAGTTCATCGTTAGCCACATTATTAAACACAAGTTTATAAACACGCCTTTCCAATCGAGGGTTTATTTCTACCGACGCGAGCTTTTCAATCGTGAACTCATCTTCACTCAACATAGCGGCAATTGAAATAATCTTCCAAGTCGTTACGACAACTGCTCGTTATATAAAGAAATAGTTCTTCAGGGTGAACGATGTAGGTGAGCTCAGCCCTGTACCGATCAATTGCTTTGTACCAAAGTTCATGATACTTCAAAGAGTCTAAACTTTTTAAATAAACGTCCAGCTCTAGACCATTCTCACCTTGTTCAGCCCTACACTCGGTAAACCCATCGAGCAGAGCGGTGCATGCGTATTCAAGTACTGTATCAAAATAAAGCATATCCGTAACACGCGCGTCTAATATAGGTTTCAGCTTGCGGAATCCGACGATTTCAAACATTCTGTCGAGGGTGAAACGGTTTCGTGTAGGAACAAGAGCGTTATTATCAGAAGCATTCTTCCACATCAGCCGTATATCAATGCATGGCCGATCGTTATTTATACATAACGTACATACAACGGCGAATGAGGTGGGTGTCACTAATCTGCCCTCTTCTTGTACCTACGTTAGCAGGTATTTTATAACGATCTTCACTCCACTTCTCAACTATCACGAAGATTCTATTCATCTCCTCGACACTTAAATAAACGACATTCCGCTTGTTTGTTTGTCTACATTCCGTTTCCAGTACATAGCTAACGGCACCGGATTTACGCCTGAACACGCGCAACGATTTCGTCACGGACACATCGTACGAGGCGTTGAGAATGCTGCTCAAAGGAAGTTCCATCGTATTCGAGGAGCGCACGTCCACTCGGTTCAAGCTCTGAGATAACTATGAGCCGCGTGAGGGACGCGGGTAGGCAGGAACGGTTCGACGGGCGGTTGACTCACCCTGACGATACGTGAATGGGTTTGTTCGAACTCGTATGAGGTGCGAGTCGCACCATAATCTAATGAAACGTGCGGCGCTGATCGAATTGTTGTACCCCATTATATTGGGTAGGTGTTTTTTTCCGGTACAAGAATTAATTTCGGTTTTAACGTTTTATCACTACCAGAATACGCACCAGACAGTTTCCCTTAGGATAATTTTCACGAACTAGGCACATTTCATAATGTTTTATCTCTCCTAAGCACCTTCACAACTCCGGCGCACTATTTGAGAGGAACATATGCCCATATTTTTCCTTTTTACCTAGCAAACGATACTCGTCTCTAAAGTCTGCTAAAAACTCACGCAGGGCACTAGCCACACCTTCACTACGGACCTCATCATGATATACATGAATATAGTGGTAAAAATACTTAAGATTCTCCATGATGACGAGAGTCACATTTTCAACCGAAGTGTACGAGTAATCGACATGGTGTAACATGACATAATACCGCTTGTCACACCACTCATCCACAAGACTCACTATCCATATCTGCTGCTTCTCTTCTGCACGCGTTATTTCTTTTACTTCACGGTATATGTGAGACTTTATAAAGCTTAGCTCTACAGTATACTTTAATACATCGTCTGTGCAACGAAAGCCTACAATGCTCTCACCAGAATAACCATAGAGTATTTGTACATGTTGCTCCTTCGCACGATCCAATGTGGCTTTAAAAGAGGCAAAGGAGAGGCGAATAGGAAGTTTTTCGGTATCCACCACATCTTGACACTTTGCTGAATACCATTTCATAAACGTTGAACGAGCAATATTAAAGGATGCCATTACTATTTTTCTTCTACGCGTGCGAATACACGTCTGAGCTGAAGGGCTTACTGCAATCAACTGACCACGCAGGGAATCCCAGGTAGTAGCATGACTCACGTTGCTGGTCTTCCAGTGGGCGGAGCTTAGAACTTTCACCTGTGCATACACACACACACACAAAGGTGAAACGCTAATTGAAACATGATTTATTTAATAAACGAGATATTCAAGTTACATATATTTACAAATACGTGTAATAAATAAGTTAACAATAGATACATCAAAGATTATATACAAGACATACATATTTACAAATACGTGTGATAAGTAAGTTAACAATAGACGCATCAAAGGCTATGGTACCCAAAGGGTACGGTATCATAGGTACCAGGTAACTGGTAACGTTTCCTATAGGTGTTACGGCACACCTTCGTTCCCCTAAGTTCCTTCACGTCCCCCAGCTTCTGCGCCCGAAAATTGTGGGTGCCTACAGTTAGTTGGGGAGGCCGATCGCTCTCATCGTCCAAACACACTAGATCCTTCAACGATTCAAAGTTAACAACCCGCCGATTCGCATGGTTGAGCGTAATACCCTTTGCCTTCACGATATATTTCATATCCTCCCCCACCCTCACCCGTACCCCATAAGTTTTAGGTCGTGTTGAGAAAAAAGAGGCGGCGTATGCGTTGTCCCCATACTCATCCTTGATCTCATCAGTGAGCTCGCCGAGGAACTCCCAAATAGCAGGCATGTATTTACCCTCCCTCTCTGTGAATATCACGCTATCTGTATCGGCGTACAATACTTTCCGCCCAAGAGAATGCAATAGATCCCAAAGTTTTATGCGGGCGTAGGCTGTTGTGAAGCTGACCACAGGTATGTTTGTAACCCTTGAGGTATCTGTGGCCAATTCAGTGGTGTTGTACTTTATTATGTAAGTATTACCTACATTCACGATCTCCATGACCTCTTTATCGGGAGCATTGGCATAATCCCAGACTTCACTATAACTTTGTGCCAAATGAATGTTCCCTTTGCCGGTATTCTGTGCAAATTTTCCCCATAGACTGTTTAGACACAACTTTGCACTAAGCGCTTGCCAGGATTCTTTGCAATTTGGGCACGATCAAGTTGTATACCTTCGCGGTCGCGGTAACGTTGAATATAGGCAGACTTTTCATCTTCGGTGTCAACTCCTCGCGGATACCCTGATGCCTCAACCTTATCCTTCAAAAATGCGTTTATATATGGTGTGAAAAGGTTGGGTAGCTTCTGAAACCTCCACACCTCATGTATCTTCAGTATTCTATACCCATGGCGTACGGCTAGGGCCAGCTCTGACTTGTATAACGCCTCTGATCTTACGCTGGTGGGGTATATGGTTACAATTACGTTATTCTCTTCCGCGCACTTCACGCACAGGGGAAACATGAGCTTGTGGTCGATAACGACGGTAAGATTGGCATCCATAAATTGCGTGGGGGAAGTACGTCTACGAAAGAGAGCCCAAAGTAACGATCATCAAATTTCTTGAAAATTCATTGATGGAGGGCAGGTTAGGTCCCACCAGTTTCTCAGGAGCGCCCACGGGGTACGGATTGTTCTTCATCACGTATGGGTATAAAGAACAGAAATCGTAGTAATGGAGCTTCACACCCTCCGTAGGTGGAAAGTATAGCCTGAATGGATTTGTACGTCCTCCAAACAAGCTATCACCACGTTTGAGAGGATCCAGCACCATTGAACGCTTGATCGTGTTTATTTCCTCACGGTACACCTCGTCTGTCTCCATCCGTGCATCATATTCTTGCTCCCACAAGACTGTGAGTGAACTGGGATCCTATAAGTTGATCGCGGGTGCGGATCCACGCAAGACAGTCGGCAGGAGATCTACCGTGGACATCTCCGGCGATTCCGCACTCAGGACGGGGGCATCCATGCCACCAGCATCCGTTAAAGGAGTACACAGTCTTCACACCAGTGACACGGTTTTCACTTAACTCATCAACCCAAAAAACACGACCATTAATCTTCACCCGTGTTGCGGGCGTGCTTTATGTATACACCTCTGTCTGTTGCTGTAGGTGTATGAGCCAGTAAATAGCCTTGTGTCCGTAACTGCGGGGGTTGTTTCGGTGAATAATGGCTAAGGTGGCTTTAGGCATGAAGTTATTTTTGAACACCGTAAGACATAATGACGCGATGGTGGTTGCGACTTGCAGCGGATCGCATTTGAAACGGCCTATGTACATCCTTCTAAAGGCCTGGAAACATACTCTAAGCACTCGCACATCATTCACGCAATAACGCTCACATTCATCAGCTATATTATAAGGATTACGTTCATTAAAACTGTTGTAGTATCGATCAAAGTCTTCACGTTCATCTACACTCATACAATCATAGTTAAAATAATGTTTGGGTGGTGGTGGGCCTACGTAGTTTAAAGTCTCGCTAGTGAGGAAAGTATAAGGGAAATATCCTTTTGAAACTTCAGCTGCTACGCCCATCATCTTGGGTAGCTTTGCTAATTTACAAGGTGTGAATAATAAAGTGTCTTTAAATTGTACATTACCTCTTATTTGCATCTGTATTAATTTGTTGCCTCTTTTCAATGGATCACCTGTAAATATCTCGGAGGATTCGTGCTCAAGCAACTCCTTATAAAGGAACTGCGTGTCAAACTTTGCCCCGTTATGGGCGAGAATATACACAGTCATTTTCTTGAACTTGTCGGCTAACTTGACAATATAGGACACAAATAGTTTCACAGGACTATCGTGGACATTCGTTTTAAAAACGTTTGTCCGTTTACCGCATTTGGGACACTCGTCACATTCGATCTCCATACATTCATCGCAGATAGTCTGGCCCACAAGTAAATGTGGAATTACCTCTTTGGTTTCAGCATTCGTATATGTTTCTATATCGTAGTATACAGTTATACAGGGTTTGTTTTTAGCTTGGCGTCTTTCATATAACATACATGTTTTACTCCATCCGCCTTATATTCCTCCTGGCATGTAGAACAGTGAATTTCGTCACATTTGTGCTTAAATTTTCCCCAATTATCCATTGTGTGAAACATACCACATTCACAGATTCTCATTTTCCTGCACGTGCCAATTGATTTATGGAGATCAAAACAGCTATTATTGAAAAATGTGCGTCTACACACATTACAATCCCTCTTCTCAGCTTCAACTACACGGCTTTCACATTTGGAGCTTTTACACTGTTCACATACCATGTGACATTCTTTACAATGTTTCACTATATCCGCAAACTCGACGCATCCCTTACACAAATCATGATGCCGTCCATATTTTCGACTTTTATCGTAACTCGCGTAAAGGCACCTTATATTACGGATGGGGAGATACGTTGCCCCTGACAGACCTAAGATAAGTAGGGGTCTTGTACGATCTCTCACACAGCTTTTAAAAACATACACATTCCTACGATGATCATCCAGTCCAAACACAACTATACGAACATTCATTTCCTGTTCTACCATTCTCAGCTCTTCAGGGCCCATATTACAGTCAAATTCAAGTTCACAGTCTACAGCTAGTTTACGGGCACGTTCCACGACCGTAGGCAGCCAAATTTTTTGAGCCCGTGTATTTTGTACAGTAAACATGCGAGCCAAGACTACTGCTATAAAGCCGCAACCACGATCGACGTTTATATGCCGTCTATAAATAGCTTGAGAATTGAGGTTAAGAGTATACGGTATGACACTATGACCCGCAGCACGGAATACACGATCAATATTTACCGTGAAGTTGCCAAATATTGAAGGCTATACTACTTTGAGAGGCCTGCATCATACGTCCTAATATATATTCTACATCTTCAGCCGCCAAACGTCTAAATGGCACTACTACCCAATAATCATCTACATCACCGTCATCTGACCCGAATCCGAAGGACAGACTCGTCCTGACTTCACGCTCGTCGTGGTTCTGAAGAGCAAACTTTACAATACGCTGTACAACCCGGCGTAGCCCGCGCTCAATTCTATTGCTATACATGGCTCTAGGGTCGACCCTGACTCTATACCGATTTCTAGTCAAGGCTGGGGTGGGGGCTGCGGAGCGCACCAACTCAAACGTTATATCATCCTCAACAGAACGAGTCACCGCTGTGGAGGATGAACAACAGTTTATATTGGATGATGTGGGATTGGCTGCGTAAGACGTTGAGGGCCTGGAGTCTATTATTGTAGACTCAACAGAACGGGGGGCAACTGTGGCGGATGAATAAGGGGATATATTGGCGGAAGGTGCTGCTGGGGGGGCTTGTTGCGTAAGAGGTTGAGGGTTGGGGCTCTATTACTGGTGGTTGGCTAACAGGCGCGTATTTCGGTCGCTTTATACCTGACGTGGGGTTCTCTTCATCATACCTCCGCTTTGAACGTGCTACCGGTATCGCTGGTGAGTGTTCCTCGGCAGGGGAGGATTCTGTGATCACAACTACACTGTCGTCGGGGTCATCCGTAATGTCGATGATGGGGTGCTGTACCTCATCGTCATTCACGGTTCTGTGGGAGAAGAAAACAAAATATAAGGAACAGCACTCAAAATTTGTAATATTTTGTAAATGATCCACTTAGTGTGACGTGTTAGAAATGGACTCTGTAGAAAAATTCAGATTCACGAGCCCATCCACATGTATTATATCTGGACCTACAGGATGTGGTAAAACTGTGTTTATGCTTAAAATCATTACAGAAAAGGGAGAGATGTTCTCGAAATTTGTGCATAAAGTTATATGGTGCTATTCGACGTATCAATCAGTGTTCAACGAGTACCAAGATGATATTTTGTTCCACAAAGGTGTATATGACGTTAATTCGTTAAAGGGAAATGAACATACAGTCATTGTAATTGACGATCTCATGTTGGAGATGGATAAAACGTTTCCGAGACATTTACAGTATTCTCCCACCATCTTAACATAAGCGTGTTCTTCATCAATCAGAATCTATTTTTCAAAAATAGATACATGCGCGATGTGTCGTTAAATACACAATATCTAGTCTTATTCACACAACGTAGAGCTGTATCACAAATTGGGGTATTAGCAATCAAATGTTCCCGAATCAGCGTAAGGAGTTTTTGGAAGTTTATAAAGAAGCTACAAGCACGCGTTACGGATATTTGCTTTGCGACCTTCATCTGCGAAACACGTTTAGGGTGCTTCTAAGAACGAATATATTTCCAAACGAGCCTGAAACGGTGTATATTCCAGAATGACAAAGAGACTAAAGAAATACCGTGAATTAATAAAAATCTATCATCGACTGCCCGGGCAATGCAACAGATGTTTATTAAAAATATCGACTCCGACTTTTTAAAATGCATCTGTGAAATCTGTCTTAACGTTATAAATTTCAATGTATCAATGAAACCATCTCAGAAGGCGCGCCTACGCCGTTACAAGAACATAATACGTGCACTCGCTCGTAAAAGTCAAACTGTAGCGAAGAAAAACGAATTATTGTACAAACAGGAGGGTCATTTCTCCCCATCTTATTTTCAGTTTTGGGTCCTTTACTGACTAGATTAATATAATGAAGAAAGTACACGAGGTGTACGCTTCACTGCAAAAGAATCCAGACACGGATCTAGATCCTCGTAAAAGCAGACTTAAAAGAATGGAAAGCGAATTGCTAGCCCTATTAAACAGTGAAAAAACACCTGAAGTGAAAAGAATCTTATACCAAGAAGCTCTGCAGAAATTTCTTCACGAGTACGAAAATTATAAGAACCCGACAGAGATGCCTGTGGTTATTAGGCACAGCACGGGGGACGATGGATATGGCGACATAGGATCTGTACCCGACGAACAGCTGACCAACCAAAAATTAAGGGATCAGCCACACAACATATCGAGCATATATTAAAAAGCACCCTCTCACATACATTGAGGAATAAAGGTTTAAGTCTTTATAATCTATTGAATGAGGATCCAGCCATACAATGGACCGATACAGGCGAGATCATTGTGGAAGGATCAAAGGTACAGTGGTCGAATATCGTAGACATTGTTCATGATCTGGTGAGAAAGTGGGATAGGCCATCACCATCAGGATGGAAGCATATTAAAGCAAGACTACAACAAATAAATGTCCCTAAAACGTTGATAGGAAATCTGAACAGGTTAAAAGACTTGGAACATACAACGCATGTGGCACAATTGAAGACGCCGTCACCCCCGGCGGTAACACCTTTGAAGAGGAGAAAGAAGAGGATAAACATCAGTCAACCCTACCCACGTACCTCTAAAATACGCAAATGGCTAACGTATTAAGTAAACGCTATTATGACATTTCTAACCCAGCCTCCTACGGCGGCGTAGATAGACTGTACAGAAGTGTTTACCGAGTAGGAAAAAAAGATGTTGAAAGATTTTTGCGGGAGCAGGACGCTTATACGCTTCATAAGCCTGTGAGAAAAAGGTTTAAAACAGCCAAGACAACGGCTTCCTCGATTGATTCTATTTGGCAAGCAGATTTAACAGACATGCAAAGATATTCTGTGTATAACGATGGTTACCGCTACATTCTATTCATAATAAATGTATTCTCTAGATATCTGTAGTTAATTCCTCTGAAAAATAAATCACCTGAAACAGTTGCTAAAGCCGCCAAAACGCTAATGTTAAAAGAAAACAGGGTTCCTGGCTATTTTTGTACGGATATGGGGAAGGAATTTATAGGCCGTGCTTTTCAGAACATGTTGACAGAGTTTAATATCAGCTATTACATAACCAATTCTATACATAAGGCTTCTTTAGCTGAAAGAGTTGAACGTACCATAAAGGAACGCATGCACCGCTATTTTACACATAAAAACACATACAGATTTCTAGACATTCTGGAATCATTGGCATCATCCTACAACCGCTCACACCATCGCATGATTGGGACAACACCTAACGAAGCTTTAGAAACAGGTACGCTTCCGAGAAGAGATGGATCACCAACACAACCACACACTGAGCGCTTCAAAATCAATAATTATGTAAGGCTGTCGCGTTCGGGAAATAAATTCGCAAAGGGTTTAGAGCAAGGATGGACAAGTGAGATTTTTAAAGTTAGGGCTATGAGACCTAAAGGTGAGATAATGATGTATTACATTGAAGATTTGAATGGGGAAGAAATCTCAGGAGGCTTTTACCGCGAGGAATTGCAGAAAGTGGCATTTAATTTAGGAAAAAATGTGTTTACAATTGAGAAAATTTTAGGAAGCAAAGGTTAAGGAAAGAGAAAA
The DNA here is from genome assembly GCA_023014485.1 of Bathynomus jamesi. Taxonomy (NCBI): domain Eukaryota; kingdom Metazoa; phylum Arthropoda; class Malacostraca; order Isopoda; family Cirolanidae; genus Bathynomus; species Bathynomus jamesi. The sequence goes on from JAJOZX010013044.1 coordinate 11,325, forward strand.
ATGTACCTGGTGAAATGGCTAAGGTACCCAGAAAGCTTCAACACCTATATAAAAGCTGATGCAATAATGAAGCTTAAATAGTATGCAACATGGCTCCTAACCATTTCTACGTCACACTCCCGTCCTCCTCGTCCCTGTCTGTACAACCTAACAACACACTAGCGAACTTTGTAACAGAACTCCACGGGCCCATTGAATTGGGTCGTGATTCGTATGAGGTGGGGATATGCGAAATTCAGCTGGACACCCTCTTTTTAAATATTGAATATAAAGAATCCGTTTTTACGATTCTTAGAGACATTGACGAGTGTGAAAAAGCTGCGGTAGCTATGGATGAAACTATACGTATCGCTCGGACTAAGGTTGCACGGTATTACAGTACAGAAGTAAGACTAGGACCGGGTCATTATGGTTCGATCGAGGATGTTGTGAGAGACTTAAACATAAGTTTAAGAAACTCAAACCTTACGAATGATTTAGTATACGAAATCGCAAACAAAGGAAACCCTGCACATACACTAATCCTAAAATCAAAGACTAACAGACGTATTAAAGATCGAAGAGTGTTCAAAATTATAACCAATGAACGATATAGCGCAGCCATCCAAAGAGACACATTTCACGAGGCATGGCATGACTTGTCCAGATTAATGTGTCAATTGAAGATGGAGAAATTGGCTGAAAGCTCTCAGTCCCCAGACATGTGCTATATTTACAATAATATAGTGGAGCACCAGTTTGTTGGGGATACCCAGGCACGCCTGCTGCGCATTGCTCACATCCCCAACCATAGAGGAAGGAGTTTGAGTATTACATATGACAGACCCCATTATGTGAATGTCGCAACTAATTTAATAACCAATATCTCAATATATATAAGAACGATTGAGGGTGAAAACTTCCCATTCGGTGACGGGAGCTTAACAGTGAAGCTACACTTTTGACGCACCGAGTTATAATGGATAGAAAGCCTTTCACCGTCTCTCGAGGGGTGAGATACCAGCGCGGTAGTGGACTTGGGTCCATTTTTTCATCCATACTACGTACGGCTGTTCCTTTGCTGAAGAGGGGTGCCAGATACCTCGGAAGGAAAGCGCTACAATCAGGTCTTAACACTGCAGAATACATATTGGCTCGGGCTAAACCTAAAGAAGCTCTAAAAAAACATTTAAAGCGTACACGGGACGAAATCATCAAAGATGCAAAGAGAAAAATGCGTGGTGGCGGGAAGAAGAGGGCTGTCCGGAAGAAGGGGTCACGTGGTATTAAACGTAAAAGGATATCAAAAAAGAAGTGCTGTAAGCGAATGAAACCTATGGTTGACCACTTTTTTGACTGATATAAGCTAAGGACATTGATTTCATGAATCATAGTTTGTTTACTACTTGTCGAGAGAAGAGGCACTATTTCTAACTCGTCATGGCACGCTTCATCTACCCATGTAGTTCACAATGCTGTAAATGGGAGCTGTCCCTTTTTGAGATGCCTTCAACTCAAGTTTCTATTGAGCACAGTGACTTTATTGCAATTAACCCTTTAAACACAATTAGTTCCCCGAGTGCTCCTATAGAATTCGTGATACCCAGCTCAGGCCCTTACTTTTTTGATCCAAGTTGTGTGCACATGTACGCTAAGCTACGTATAGCCCATTCTGATGGAAAGGGACTGCGATAACAAATATGCTGTATACCCTGAAACAAACTTTCTGCACTCCATATTCAACCAGTGTGACGTATATTTAAATCAGGCCAACATATCGTCAGGCGCGGGATACTATCATCTACGAGCCTATCTGGAAAATGTCCTCAACTTTTCCAAAGAAGCGAAGGCTACCTTTTTAAGTACCGAGGGATATTGTCAAACTAACGACGAAAGTAGTATAAAGGACAAATTTAAAAATTCTAAAAAGAAGATATACGAGTGTTTTGGACGTCTGCACACAGATTTCACTTTCCAACGAGGTGGATATGAAAATAAAGCTCACCCGCACGAGTCCTGAGATCTACTTAAATCTGGATGCTGATCAAGAAGAGGGAGCAAAGCCCGTTGTGGTTCACATTATGGACACATACCTCCGCGTACGGCGAGTGAAATTAAGTTCACCAAAACAACTAGAAATTGAGAAAAATTTACTAAACGCTAGAGTGAAATACCCTATTAACAGAGTACAAATCAAACTATATACAGTGCCTGCAGGGTTGGCGTCGAAGCAGATAGAAAACATCGCCCTGGGAAATCTTCCTAAAAGGATATTAATCGGAATGCAGGACCATGCTTCGGTGAATGGAAAATATAAAAAGAGTGCCTTTAAATTCGAGAATTTCGGACTTAAAAATATAACTCTATACGTTAATGGCATTGCTTTGGGTGGAACATTGGATACGGACTATTCATCAGACGCTGTGTTACCTCTTTGCGCGAGAGCCTATAGTAATCTGACCCATATTGCAGTTGACTGTGATGAGCTTGGTAATGGGGTAACGCAGAAAGAATTCATTGATCATATTTAACCTTTATCCGTTTGACATTACACCTGACTTATCTGCTAGCGTAAATACGCATTTAAGCCCACAACAGAGCGGAAACATCTCAGTGAGGTTGGAATTCACCAAGCCTATAGACGCGCCTATTAGTGTACTAGTATATCTCGAGTCGCAAGCCCTAATAGAAGTAGATAGATTTAGGAGCGTTATCACTGACTTTTAAAATGGATGCTAATACACTTCAGAGAGTAATGAATAGTGAACGAGTCACACGTTCCAAATTTATCGGCGTGTTTGCGAAGAATGAAACATTGAGTTTGCCAAGTACGCGAGAATGCGGTAGTCTTATTGTGAACACAGATGTCATCGGTAATGAAGGGATTCATTGGATTGCAGTCTATTTTAAAAATAAACACCGCCTGTACTATTTTGATTCACTCGGTACTCAACCCTGGAGTGACCCTGTTATTGTAAAATTTCTCGCTCAGTTGCATATTCCCGAAGTTGTATGGAACCCGTTTCGTATACAAGGATATTTTAGTAATACTTGTGGAATGTACTGCATTTCATTTCTCATGCATATGTCACGTGATAAAGAATTTAAAATTTTTTTAAATTTATTCGACCCGTGTCACACTCGACGAAACGCTGAAATGGTATGTAGACAGATAAAAATCCGTTTTCCAATTGTGCGTACTCGATGTATAGTATAATGTTTTTGTTCGTGTGTATATTTGTAACGTTAGTTTGTATATTCTGTAGTTTAAGATGGTTATTGTACTGATTTCTTTCATTTAATAAATTGATGAAAATATATTGTCTTCTTCCCCCCAAAAAAGATCGAAAAACACTTACATTATTTCGATGTGACATTCATTATGCTGACTGTTCAGTATATCCTCCGTATTCATGACACGAGATTCTTCAAAAGATTGTATAACACGTGTCAAATCCTCATCGGACCTTAAAGGAGAAAGAATAATGTTCATATTGAATCTTTCTTAATAAAAACATATACAGAGTATACATATTGTAAGACAGACCCCATTATGTGAAGATATCTTTGGTTCGCTCAGAGAAGCTCATTTAAGAGGTAATTCCAAATAACATTTATAAAAAAAAACATGCAAAAGATTGCCATAAAAAATTTCGATTTTAGCATAATGGTGAGTATCTAAATGAAGTATTTGACGAGATATTACATCCCTCCATATATATGAAATCATCTTTCTGACAGTTTGTGAATAAAAAATAAAAATAAAATTATAGACACTTACATTTGTATGGTAGTCCCTTGCGTCGGATTGTAAGGAGCGTCATTGCAAATATCATCAGCGGTTTGGGTTGGAAATAATCCATCACGGTCAATCGCGTTAAAAAGATTAATTGCAGTCAATGCTGCAGTGTCACCTTCTTGATACAAATCCGGAAAAGTGTAAAGTTCGTGATCCATGGCAGAGGGATTGCTTATTCACTGGCAGATGGAATGTTTATTCACTGGCGCGAAAATAGCTACTGTTACTCCCAACTGAAAAATATTTCCTTTTATATGCACAATCACCAAGCTCCGCCCCAAAAGTTCAAGAGCAGATGTTCGTAATGATTGGTTGTCAGTGTAGCTGGGTGGAGCTATGATAAGTTTGTGTACCAATCGTAACACCGATATAAAGGGTCTATGCTTTGGACGACTAATGGCATCTTTATATTTTCTCTAATAGATTTAATGCTCGTATTACCCCTTGCATTCTCCGTCACGACAATATTTGTATCTATACTTGGTTTTCTCCAATCCATCCCTTTATGCAATATTGTTCACAACAATATTTTATTATTTTGCGTCCATACTAAATTGAGTCTCAATTTTCGGTTGCAAGTTATTTTGCGTCCATACTAAATTGAGTTTCAAATTTCGGTTGCAGGTTATTTTGCGTCCATACTAAATTGATCCTCAATTTTTCGGGTGCAAATTATTTGGCAACCATACTAAACACAGCTTTCCCAAGATTCCTGACTTGTGGATTTTTACTTCTCGCATAGATGTGTGAATAAATAACCACCCCGCCAGTGCTGAAGCTTAGTTCGGATTCCACGTTAAACTGTAGGTCTAAGGCAGAGTGAAAAGGTTAACCATTGTTACAATTCGGCGAGGAGTTAGTTATTATTATTATTACTAAAGGGAAAATCTACATTGTTTTTGTGCATATCACATTTTGCAGCCACACTATTCCCGGATCAATAATCACTAACGTAATCGAGAGGATTTTATAATAAAGAAATTGTAAATATATCCATTCCTTTATTTATTAAAAAGAAAAGAAAAGAATGAACAAAACTCTCTGCATATATATATATATATATATATATATACACACACACACACCAAAGCTGGGCACTTGCGGTTTTTTTGCGGTACTACCGCACTACCAAACCGGTACCGCATAACGCAGTACCGCAAAGGATCGCTGAAAGTACAGGCTGTACTTTCAGCGATCCTTTGCGGTACTGCGTTATGCGGTACCGGTTTGGTAGTGCGGTGGTACCGCAGTACCGTAAAAAAACCGCAAGTGCCCAGCTTTGACACACACACACACGAGATAGGTGTACGCCTGGTGTGAATGAATTCTGTATTTTAAATGAGTCTATAGTTTCATTGGTACGTTTTATTTCCCACTAACTGTGTACACGAGATAAGTGTACGCATGGTGTAAATGAACTCTGAAGCTGTTCATTACATACAAGGACAAGAACTACCACAATAAGTAATGCATCCCGTGCAATTTCTGCCACCACGTGCTGCAGTTTAGTTCGGTTTCCGCGTTAAACTGTGGATCTAAGGCGGAGTGAAAAGCTTAACCATTATTACAATTCAGCGAGGAGTTAGTTATTATTATTATTATTACTAAAGAGAAAAATCTACATTGTTTTTGTGCATATCACATTTTGCGATCATACTATTCCCGGATGAATAATCACTAATGTAATCGACTAGTCAGTAAAGGACCCAAAACTGAAAATAAGATGGGAAGAAATGATCCTGTTATTTTAAATGTTGAAATTATGATGTGAAAGAGTGAGCAATGATTCCCTGACGAGATGTATTTCTGATTCGTTTTCCACGTTAAACTGTAGGTCTAAGGCCGGAGTGAAAAGCTTAACCATTGTCAAAATGAACAAATCAGCGAGATGATGTGAAAGAGTGAGCAATCATTCCCTGACGAGATGTATTTCTGATTCGGTTTCCACATTAAACTGTAGGTCTAATGCGGGGTGAAAAGCTTAATCTTTGCAATTCGGCGAGGAGTTAATTATTATTATTACTACATACAAAAATTTGTCTTTGTGCATATCACCCTATATATATATATGTGTGTGTGTGTGTGTGTGCGTGCGTGCGCGCGCGCGCGTGTGCATGATCCTCACTTTCTCTGACAAAAATCTGTGTGTGTTTGTGTGTATGTATGTGTGTGTGTTTGTTAATTTTGAAAAATGTATGATATTAATAATATACCTTTCCATTTTTTATTCATTCATTTCAATAAACTAAGATGATGATGCCATACAAATTTGCAAGTAAAGAGAAATAATCAACGCATTTAATAAAAACATTTTTTCATATAAAAGGTAGACAAACGCATGGAGAGCTAGAAGAGGAGGAATCGAGTCTTTGAGAAATAGAGCAAGTTGACCCAAATTCCTTTGCGCCCGATCGTAACTTTCAGAAAGGCCTCGGGGTAAACAGGTGTGATTCTTTGGCGTTCCTGGTTCAATTTCCTCCTCGTCTGAACACAATGTTAAAACATTATTCTAAGAGTTAATATTTTGGATTCGTTTTAATAACTGAAAGAAAGTAAATAAAACGGCGTTTAAATAATTAGTTTCTCATATTGTTAATATTGGTTTTAACAAATGATTCTCTTAAAAGGAGAAAATTCATTTGCTTTAAATTAATATACTTTTGGCATTTTTCTGATTTTCATTCAAAATATATACAGAGGTGTGTGTGTGTGTGTAGATTTGAGAATGTTAATGGAACGATTTCTTTTGCTAAGCCAATTGTTTAGTGAATTTTTTAATGTTAATATTGTTTTAATTCACTTTAAGGTGAAAATCCGTTTATATATATATATATATATATATATATATATATATATGAGTGGAAAAAATTAAATAGACAGAGTTAATATGATTCTTTCTCTATATTATATATATATATATAATATATATATATAAGGTAAGGAGAACGTTGTTCAATTGTGGGTGTGTGTGTGTGTGTGTGTGTGTGTATTTCGTCTGAACTATTATTTTGACGATTGTACGTATTATATTATTTTTGTGCAGTAGAATGCAAATTCTATTTATTTAATTAATAAACATTTTCTTTTTGTCAATTTCTATTTTCAAGAGAAAGTCTGTATGCTTTGGTAACGAATTAAAATGGTATCTAGCAACTCACCCTAATAATGTATAACTGTACAATTAAAATAAAAAATGGTATCTGGCAACTCAGCCATCATCTATATAAGACCCGCTTGGCTTCGGAGCTGGTAGTTTGATGATGACAGCTGTTGAATAAAGATCTCTCTCCTTCCCCCCTTCTTAGGTTAAGACTTAGCTTAGTTTCCCTTTGGGGGGTTAGGACATCCCACCTTGTCCCCCAAAGTCCTCCTCCTTCTATCTTTCTCTCTTAGGCTAAGGCAACCCCTTTGGGGGGAGGTCATCCTTCCTTCTCCCCCGAAGACCCCTCCCTTCTCCCCTTTCAGGTGTACCCCTCCCCCCCTTGGCTCCTTCTAAGCCAACTGGCTGATTAGGGGCCTATAAGACAACGGCCACTCGGCTGAAGTCTTAGTGTGCACTTGGCTCCTGCCAGTTGAATACCTCTCTTCCTTTCACTCCTTCTCCTGTCTTTCTCTTGGGGGATAACGCCGCCTCCAAGTTTCATGACCCCTTGTTGCAGCTGCAGCATCCCCCCCCCCTTTGCAACATTGAGTTGTTGCGTATCTCCATCCCACTTTGCAACATTGAGTTGTTGCATACCCCCTTCATTGCATACCCACCCCCCTTTGCACCCTACCCCTTTGCAATATTGATATTATCTATTGCACCAGTGCAACATTCCTGCACTCTACCTTTTTTCGGCTATACTACTGACGTCCTTGAAAGTCCTTTTAGGGCATGTTATACCAGTTTTGGATCACCTGAAGATCAGGGCCCCAGCCTTCTTTAGTTAGCCTTATAAGGCTGACTAACGAAAATATCACGACCTAATCGTTAGGACAACTGTACGCCCTTGACGATTGGTTAGGTTAGGTCGTGATATTTTCGTTAGTTAGCCTTATAAAGCTAACTAAAGAAGGCTGGGGGCCATGAGCTTCAGGTGATCCCTAGTTCTTAATAGCCATATTGAAATTAGGAAGTGTCAGCTGCAATTGCCACAGAAAATAAGAAAAACTATTTTCTTTTTATTTTGTTCGCCTCTATCCTGGAAGTTTGATTAGTTCATGTTAATTTTTTTATTTATTTAATGATTTGATGTAAAAGAATATAAAACTATACCTGAAGAAGAGGTTGATCGATAGTAGTATGTTTATTTTTATAACCTGATTTAAACATTTTATCCCTCCGATCACGAATTTTTTTCCTGTTCCTTTCATTCATTCTCAATCCCCACATTCCACCCAGTATTCGTGTGCCATGGAATGGATGGTCCCTCATAATATGAAGTGATTTGTTTGTTTCATGCAACCATTCATCAACTGCATCGACTTCCCTTTGTATTATCTAAAAAATAAGAAACATAATGAAAATATTAAGTTGAATTTTCTCTTTTTCACATCAACACATTTTGTGGAGAAAGATATAATTATTACCTCAGAATCTGTATCTCTAAATATTACAGTGTCTACTTGAGGATCCCCCATGGGTGCAAACCTCCACATTGTCACAGGGTATGGGCCAACAGTGTTTAAAGGGGGAGGAAGATGGTTGATGTCGCAAAAGAAAAGGAAATTAGTGATGGCCAATTTGGATTTAAGGAACCGAATGTCTTCAGAACTCGCGTAGCATCTCACTTGCCATCCAGGGTATAGGGTATCGATGCTTGTCAATATTTGATTCAGACCACTCCAGTAACCCAGCTGAGAATTTTTAAATGAATATGAAATGACTTTTTGATGGTTTCCAAATAGCCAAGCCTTTTCGTTGCACGTTCCTTTAAAATTACTGAAAAAATTGATGAACAAAAATTAGGCAAAATAGTTATTTTACGGTTATTTTAAATATATTTCTATAATCTATATTTGAAGGATTACACTGGCCTGCGTTTCAAATCTTTTTTTCAAAGGTCAGAGGTTTTTCAACTGATTTAGGATCAGTTTCGCACGCTGAATTCAGAAATGTAATCCATTCTTCTCAATCAGGTCAGGTTTTTAGATATGCTGGCCGACTACTGCTGGTGCCTGAAGAGGGATGTGGTGTCTGCCCGGCACAAGCGGAAGTCCCTGAAGAGGCCATTCATCCCTGATTAGCCTATTATAGTGTGCTGTACCCTTCTTGAGATCTATAAAAACAGCCTGTAAAGCCTGTATGTATATACCAGTCGACATATGCTACTACATGTATCGCTCACCTACCAATAAAACGGGAAATGAGAATTTCTAGAAAGTGTTTATATTTCGAAAAGTTGACCTGATTGAGAAAAATGGATGCGATTTTCGGAATCAGCGTGAGAAACTGACCTAAGAACAACAAACATATCCTTGACCTTTAAAATCACGCAGACCAGTGTTATTTATGACTATGAATTAAACCTTTGATTGGATGACGAATAGATCTCCCTACTCAGATTGGTCGAAGGTCCAAGGATGGGAAGAGAAGAGGAAGGATGTTCTTTGCTTGAAAATTTCTCTCGAGTAATGTTTTTGGTAAAATTGTCTAATTTTCTCTGAAAACTTTACAATAAGAAATATTTAATTTAGATAACATATTAGTGTTTTTATTAAAATATTTGAATAAAATTGAGAATTTATAAATTAATCTATGTATTTTTCTCTTTACAGAATCCTACAGGATGTGTATAAAGTAACACAAGTGAAGAGACAAATCTGATTTGAACTAGCTTAAACTAGTTTCGTAACGCAAGTGAAGAGAGAAATCCATTTGAGCTGGTTCAAACTAGTTTCAACTTGGTTTTTAAACTTGTAAACAGCAATTATTTCAGGCTGTATTAAGTTCTCAAACAGTTCTTATAAAGTACACGTAATAAATATTATTTGTTCATGTTCGCGCGCGTTAATATAATTCAAATCGGATTTGTCTTTCCACTTGCTTTACTTTATACACACCCTGTATCTAATTTTTAAATTATTAATTTTCTATTTCATGTCTCAAATCTATTTCACAAACGGATTTTAAACATTTGAGCAACAGTTTTGGAGTGATATATTCTACAAAATATCTTGACATAAACAATATGGCAATCAATGTAAAAACTTAATGGCAAGTAAGTTAGTTGATCTCAAGAAATTCTGCATTAAAAGTAAAGTTAATTTAAAAATTTTATATGGGCAGCAAGACTAATTATAAACAATGTTTGAAATTACAATAAGAACGAGTGCCATTATTTTCTGAATTGAAAAAAAGGGAACTGCCGAGTTTTTTATAATTTGCAATGTCGTTTCTTGGAAATGGAAAATTTCTGCTTGCTGTTTCATTGCTTGCATTTGGAGAGAATTGTAAATTTAAAATCTGTTAATGCTCTGCAAAGCGAATGTATGGTTCATCTCTCATGTTATGAAATAATTCATTTAGCTTATAACTTTGCTTTTTGATAATGCACGTAATGATTGCCATCCATTTCTATCCAGATGGGTTTGTATCTAGATAATAATAATAATAATGACATTGATAATGATAATGCTAAGCTTTATTTGCAGGATATAAATCCCATGACATAGTGCAATATTCTTGAGGGTAATAAGCGATAAGATAAATCAAACAATAATACAGTTAAAAATAAATCTAAAAATTATGACTAAAAGAGAGGTAAAAATAAGACGCGTAAAAAAATTTCTATCCACTGCAAAGACTACAAAAATGATGATAATGTTAATGACAATAATGCTGTTTATTGGCAAGAGACAGATCCCAAAATCTGAAAAAAGAAGGTACCCATCAAGGTAATCAACGATACAACTAATTAAACATTAAATTTAAAAACAAAAACAATAAAGGATTATGGTAATAAAGAAATAACAATGATACACGTAAGAAGACGAGAAATAAAAAAATAGTAATAATTTCATAAAAAAGGTACATGTAATGGGATGGCTAATGCAGGAGTTAAGTGAAGCTATAGACAAACACTTTCATACCAAGAGGTCCACAGTCTAGAAGACATACTGTAAAGCAGGACTGATGAATAGCTTGGACAACTGGATTGTCTGAGTGTTTAATTCTTCGCATTAGATTGTATTGCTGTTAGCGAACATTTGAGAGGATGAGAATCTTGGAAGTAACTTATGCAGCAGTCTATAGGATCTGTTGTAAATTAAAGTGAGGGTCCTGTAGGAGTTTCTTTTTATAATTAACCCAGAGTTGCTGCCCATAAATATTAGTGCAGAAAGTACGAAAAAGCGTGTCTTTAGCTTCGCTTGTACAGAATCTGAAGTTCCTTATAATCATGTTTGCCTTAGCACAGTAACTTCGATTTGTTTCCTTATACGTACCTGAGTCGTCACTCAAGAGCTGGTGAGAGTTTGACTCAGACACTTAAATTCTTGTACCTGCTCTATTGGTTCGTCTCTTAATTTGAAAATAACATCAGCTCTTTGGTTTGAGCTTTTGGAATAGAACTGCATAATCTTAGTTTTAGTAACATTAAAATTAAAGTCATGATTTTGTGAATATGATTCACAAATTTTTATAAGACAACCCACACCTTTCACTGCAGAGCTTTTTAACACCATATCATCGGTATAGACAAAGTTAGTTATCCTCGTGTCATCTATACAGTATCCCACTCTTGCCTCATTAAGGGAAGCAATTAATCCATCACTATATGATATATATTAAACATGAGAGGAGAGAGTAAGGAACCTTGTCTAACTCCGCATGAGGAACGAAGACATTCGGACACTACATTGATCCATCTAACAGTAAAAGTTTGGTGTGTGCACCAAAATTTCAATAAATTTAAAACATGTGGTGGAACATTCCTCTCTTCTAATCTTTTAAATAGAATATTGTGATTCACTCTATCATATACTTTGCTTATATAAAAAACAAAAACAACAACAACAACAACAACTATATATAGCCGAATTACTGACAGTTTATCTAAGTAGAATCTTTCAAAACAAATACACAGATCAGTTGAATGGGACCTTTTAAAACCAAACTGATTAGGAGACGTCCATAAATAACCATTTAGTCGGCGAAGCAATAGTTTCTCAAGTAGTTTTGAGAGGCAGGAGGCAACAGCAATATATCTGTAGTTATTGCTGGATAAAATGTCCCCATATTTATTTTTGACAAGGGGTGTGATATAAACCCTCATAAACTCTCCAGGAATATAACTGAGCAAGCATGGCTGAGAACAGTAATGAGACATGCAAACTGAACATCATTAACATATTTTAAATGCTCATTCGACAGGTCATCTATCCCTGGTGAGGCGCCTGTCTTTAGCTCTTTTAATCAGAGCTCTTAATTTCAGGCACTGAAGTACCCGCATTTTCAATAGCCCTACCTAATGTCGTTCCATTGGACCTTTCATTAAGATTAACTCTCTCCACGCTGTTAAGGATGTCTGAATATTCCATTCTCCACAACTTCGCTATTTTTACCTCTTTAGACACTCCATCAATTGTCGATGGGATGGCATTCTTAGCCCGTCATAGTAAACTCCAGCTTTTTCCACATAAACATTCAGTTTCAGTGAAGCCTATTAATTCGTTAACTCGTTTATCAATGTATTAAATGAAATATAATATCGATCACATATTAATTTAACATTCAATTTAATTGTTAATCATTGTTCGTTATATTGGCGTTGTGAATGCTAATAAATATTTATTGAAAATGAAAAGGTTTATTGGCAGACTATAGTCCATATGATAAATATTAATACAATGACAGTTCACATACTAAGGAGAGAAATATATAGTTGGTTAGAAATAATACAGTAATGTCGTAGTTAAGTGGAGCTACAGACAGACTTTTTCGTACCAAGAATTCCATAGCTTAGAGCAGTGGTTCCCAACCTTTTCACCACAAAGGACCCTTTTATTTTTTTTCCCACGGACCCCATGTTTTTGAAAGATTCCGTCTACCAAACAAACTGTTTTTATTAACTAATAATTAACTCGTTTTCTCATTTTTCACTATCAAATAAAGGACATATAAGTGAGTATGCAATTAAAATACAGCCTATTAAAAAAAGTATTAATAATTCCAGCCAAGAGCAAGGAAACTTGAAATTTTAGCCTAAACGCCCTTATCGTGGGTAAATGTACGATTTCCATTGGAACCTCTCGAAATAGTGAAAGCTCACGGACCCCAGTACTACCTTCGCGGACCCCAGGGGTCCGGGAAACCACTGGCTTAGAGGATAAACGGCAGGACTCGTGGATAGCTTGGATAATCGGGTTGTTGATTTTTTAATTCTTTGCATCAGACTGTATTGAACACGTCTTGTTACCTCCGGGAAGCTCGGGACATTGCGGGTAGCAAACATTTGCGAAGCTGAGCATCTCGGGGGTAAATATTACTGCAGAAAGTACGAAAGAGTGTCTTTAGCTTCACTTGTACAGAACCGAAAGTTTCTTATAGTCTATTCGCTTCAGCAGAAAGGCTTCGAGATTGTTTTCTTATATCCAAGTCATCACTCAAGGCAGGGACGTAGCCAGGAATGTCCCAAGGAGAGGGCGAACTTGAGCTACTTTCGTCAAGTTCCGTGGTGAATCGGGCGAGCCCATACAGTTAGGGGGTCTGGGGGAGATCTGGAAGCTCCCCCAGCCGGGTCCGGGGCGGAGCCATTTAAGCCATCGCATTTTAAACTTATTTTGTGTAAAAACTGTCTGAAAATGTCAGTGCAACTGCCATTTTTGAACAGCCACTATATAGCCATCCACATGAAATATGTACCCATTCCAACAAAAGTTTGGATAGGACAGTCACATTGGTGCAATCTAAGTTATATTATGATGTAATTACTTGTATTTTCTGAAATTTGAAATCAGGTATTGATTCTATAGTTTTCATATTTAACAAAAACTAACCATTTTATTCACACTGTTACCGTGACCAGGATTCCACAAACGAATATATATGTCCCCAGTAGTATAGCCGAAAAAGGGGGGAGTGCAAGAATGTTGCAAGTGATTACGTAATGTTGCAAATGGGGGGGGTGTTGCAAAAAAATCCCCCCAAATAGGCCTTTGTTGCCAACCCCAAAATGGGGTTGCAAGGGGCATGCAACTTGGAGGCGGAGTTCTCCCCCAAGCTATTACCCCCAAAGGGCCAGAAAGGAGAGAAAGGAGGAGAGGTGTTCACCTGGCAGGAGCCAAGTGCATAGTAAGACTTCAGCCGAGTAGGCGTTGTCTTATAGGCTCCTACCTGGAAATTCCCTGCGTGGAGCTTGATAATGACGTCAAAACGACATTGTATAAAGGCAGGCGAAACTTTCACTTTAACTCATTACAAGATTGGAAATAGAGGATAGAGTCGTGTTAGTTAGCTCTCTGTGCCTTGACCAATTCCTAGGTGGTGAACATGATATCTGACATTCCAAACGGGTTTGAAGCACACAAGTTGATAAATATATCGCTCGGTAAAATTGCACCCAGACGTTCCAGAAGAGCTGGTGCATCTTTGCATAAATCATTATTAGGTGCCACTGTGTTACATAAAGCCCGTTTTGCTTAATTAGAAGCAGCACATAATTACCTCCACACAATATTTTCCCCGCCACAAGGGCAACCTGAGGAGATTGTCCCCGACCCACCTCAAGCGCCCGCACCATTACCTGAAGTGTCCGTTACCCCAGTGAGCCCTCTCGATTGTGGTGTCAATAATATCAACCAAGATGATTATTCACCCATTGAATGCATTATTGAAGAGCGTAAATCTAGATTAGAAGGCAACGATTGTGAAGTAGACTCGAGCAGTGAATATGGTTGCAGCGAAACCTTGCACCATACCAGAAAAAGAAGGAGAGTTTCTGATCAGGAAACAAAGGCTGCAGTTTACTCAATTTTACCAAAACGAATCAAAGATAATTTAGAACATGAACAATACTCAGGCTGCTATTTTAGCGACTAAAATTTTGTGTTGATGTGGATTCGATCTTACCTCTTGTCGGTGCTCTGAGCAGACAGGCAAACGACGAGATTTTGCAGCATGGAAGATGACTACATAACTTCTCTCGTGATGAACTTGGAATCCTTGAATTTCTATAAAATCAGTCCAGACGGTCTTCGTCTCGAATCTATTTTAAAACCGGTATTAATTCGTGAACATAAGCTAAAAGTATTTAATAGAATACTTTCTTTAAAGTATTAGGTTACTGTTGTTTGTGATCAACAAATCTAAGCATTTGTTTTTTCTTGTGTTTTCTGTTATTTCTTGTGTTAACATAATTTCAATTGTTAACTTATTTATCACGTGTTTTTAAATATATATGTCTTGAATATAATCATTGATGTGCTTATTGTTAACTTATTTATTACACGTATTTGTAATATATATATATATATATATATATATATATATATATATATATATATAACTTGAATATCTCGTTTATTAAATCGTATTTGTAAATATATATAACTTGAATTCTCGTTTATTAAATAAATCATGTTTCAATTAGCGTTTTACTTTCTCCTTTGTGTGTGCACAGGTGAAAGTTCTAAGCTCCGCCCACTGTAAGACCAGCAACGTGAGTCATGCTACTATCTGTGATTCCCTGCGTGGTCAGTCGACTGCAGTAAGCCCTTGAGATCACACGTGTATTCGCCAGCGTAGAATAAAAAAAAGATCAGACGTGTATTCAAATGGCTGCCTTTAATATTGCTTGTACAACGTTTATGAAATGGTATTCAGCAAAGTGCCAGGATGTGGTGGATACCGAAAAACTTCCTATTCCCCCTCCTATGCCTCTTTTAAAACCACATTGGATTGTGCGAAGTTGCAAGATGTACAAATACTCTACGGATGTTCTGGTGAGACCGTTGAAGGCTTTCGTTGCACAGACGATGTGCTGAAATATGCTGTAGAGCTAAACTTTATAAAGTCTCATATATACCGTGAAGTAAAAGAAACAACGCGTGCAGAAGAGAAGCAGCAGGTATGGATAATGAGTCTTGTGGATGGGTGGTGTGACAAGCGGTATTACGTCATGTTACACCATGTCGATTACTCATACCCTACGAATGAAAATGTGAATCTCGTAATCATGGACAATCTTAAGTATTTTATCACTATATTAATGTATATCATGATGAGGTTCGTAGTGAGGATGTGGCTAGTGCCCTGCGTGAGTTTTTAACAGACTTTAGAGACGAGTATCGTTTGATGGGCAGAAAGGAAAAATATGAGCATATGTTCCTCTCAAATAGTGCGCCGGAGTGTGAAGATGTTTAGTAAAACATTATAAAATGTGCCTAGTTCGTGAAAATTATTCTGAAGAACTATTTCTTTATATAACGCGCAGTTGTCGTAACGATTTAGAAGATTATTTCAATTGCCGCTATGTTGAGTGAAGACGAGTTCACGATTGAAAAGCTCGGGTCGGTAGAAATAAACCCTCGATTGGAAAAGCGTGTTTATAAACTTGTGTTTAATAATGTAGCTAACGTTGAACTCTTTGTGCGTGCTTTTGATTGTATTCTAGACGTATTTAAAGATGACTTACCATCCGGTTGTAAAGTGGGAACAAAAATAGTACTGAACGATATGAAAGCCCTTCATATCGAGTACAGGTTTCCCTATACTTAAAGCGGTGAAATATTATTAAACCGTATATACTGCGTAATGCAGAGCAATAATGATGTAATTGTAAACTCGATTAAGTGCGAGTTTAGTATTTTGAAAAAAAAGTGAAATGTATTTATATATTTTGCGTGATATTTCTCCTGTACTGTTATGATTATATGCATATTTCTATTATTATTGAAATGTATATTTATTTCTATATATCTCCATAATTGTGTGTGTGTGTGTGTGTGTGTGTGTGTGTGTGTGCGTGTATTTTTTTGATTATATGCATATTCCTCAATTATTATTGAAATGTATATTTATTTTCTATATATATCCATAATTGTGTGTGTGTGTGTGCGTGTGTGTGTGTATTTCTCCTGTACTGTTATATTGACGGATGATATGCATATTCCTCATTTCTATTATCATTCAAAAGTATATTTATTTTCTATATATTTATAATAAAGAGAATGATGCAATGATGGTTTACTTAATTCTTTTGGTTAATTACATCATGTTACGCCTTCTAAACCTACTAGCGGAATTCTAAACCAACTTTTAAGAAAATAAATGGTACAATCTGTCAACTGTGTAGCTGAGCAATGGTATCTGGCAACTCTCCATGATAATGTATGCAATGGTATCTGGCACCTCTTCTGAAGGCCCCACGCTCCACAGATCTTATAGGCAATGCAGGTCCTGTATATGAGCTTTAATTATCTCGATGAAATAGTGAGCAATCATTCCCTGGCGAGATGTATTTCTGAATCCACGTTAAACTGTGGGTCTAAGGCGGAGTGAAAACCTTAACCGTTGTCACTCTTCGAGCTAGTTGTTGTTATTATTATTATTATTATTATTAAAGAGAAAATCATGCATTAACATGCTTTTCGGTCATACTACTGCCTCGGATCAAATGATCCTGTTATTTTAAATCCGGTTGCACACCTCATGCACCTTGTTTCTTTCGCTGATTATTATTTAATATAATTGTGTGTATTTCTTTCAATAACAGAGATGTTATCTAAGAATATGACACCATACAAATTACGCGTAAATATAAAATATTTTCATTGTAGAAGTAAACGGAGGTTTTTGCTCAAGCAAACGAAGAAAGGTTGACTCTCGGTCAGAAAAGGTCTCTTGGGAGACGATTCGAATTGACCTAGTTTCTGCCTTTCCTCGTGTGTGTGTGTGTTTGTGCGTGTGTGCACACGAGTGGTTCATTAGTTTATTATATATATACACAGATGGGTGGGGGGTTTGGGGGAACGAGGGAGGAGAATCGTGTGTTTTGAATTGTTTCGTAAATTTTCTTTTCGTTTCGTTATTCGTGACTTAAATATTTATAATAAAAATTAAGTGTGTAAAGGTTTAAATTATTTATTTAATAAACAGAATTTAATTGGATTCATCGATTAACTACCATCATATATTGTGATATTTTGAATAATATATGGTTTAATTATAAATATATCATAATTATATTTTTAAAAGAGCATTCGGTTTCCACGTTAAACTGTGGGTCTAAGGCGGAGTGAAAACCTTAACCGTTGTCACTCTTCGAGCTAGTTGTTGTTATTATTATTATTATTAAAGAGAAAATCATGCATTAACATGCTTTTCGGTCATACTACTGCCTCGGATCAAATGATCCTGTTATTTTAAATCCGGTTGCACACCTCATACACCTTGTTTCTTTCGCTGATTATTATTTAATATAATTGTGTGTATTTCTTTCAATAACAGAGATGTTATCTAAGAATATGACACCATACAAATTACGCGTAAATATAAAATATTTTCATTGTAGAAGTGAACGGAGGTTTTTGCTCGAATAGATTGGAAGAAGGATTAACCCTCGATCAAAAAGGTCTCTAGGGAGACGATTCGAATTGACACAGAGTCTCCCTTTCCTCGTGTGTGTGTGTGTGTGTGTGTGTGTGTGTGTGTGTGTGTGTGCACACGAGTTGTTTATTTTATTATATATATATATACACAGATGGGGTGGGGGGTTTGGGGGAACGAGGGAGGAGGATCGTGTGTATTGAATTGCCGTATGTTTCAGATTTCTTCGTAAGGGCATTGAGAATGTGTTTCATTGTAGAAGTAATAACATTATTATTATTAAGATTTGAAGTGAAGGGAGACTTATCAAGAGCGGCCTGGAAGAAAGGTCTCTCGACAAGCAGGTGTTCTTCGAATTGACCCAGTCCTTTCCTCGTGTGTGTGTGTGTGTGTGTGTGTGTGTGTGTGTGTGTGCGCACGAGTTGTTCATATACAAACACAGATGGGGAATGTACGAGCATGCTTTTTGGTTTTAATTCGGCGAAATTCAATTTATATATATATATATATATGTAAAAAGTGAACAATGAACAATTCCTACACCATCATTATATGGATTCATTGTCTTCATGCAATACTTATGTTCGTGTAGTTTTATGTTCGAATGTCCATTTTTACATAAGAAACCAAAAACACATAAGCGAGTTTTGGATAGAATTTCGATTTGTACGTCTTATTCATTCCTGTATTTTTCTAATTCATCTTTCTAATAATGACTTATACACTATGACGTCACAAATAACTTTATTCTCTTTACGTTTCCCACTCTGTGTCTCTAATTCGTTCTTGTAAATCTTCCTAACAATGATTTGTACTATACGTAAAAATTCAATAACTATGACGTCACATTTTCCCGTCATTTATTTCCCTAAGGACTAAACACTCTATAGAAGTAATTATTTATATGTTATGTAGCATAACATTATTATGAACCATACTCATTCTTACATTCATGTTCTTTCTTGACGCTATCCTTTATTAATTTTATTACTTCTTCATTCATCTACCTATTGTCTACTTATGCCCTATCAACTTATCAGTCTATGTTTACTCGTGTCAATCATGAAATTTCCACTCACGACAGCAGATTCGAGCGCCTCAAAGATCATATGCCTCCGTCCGCTCTGATTTCAAATTCATAACATTATAACATATTATTTCGTAAATAAATTATCTCGTAAGTGCCATGTACTTTGTATTATATTTCTAACATCTTAATTGTCTATTAATATGAAACACTGTAAAAAACGAAAAGTTATAGTAACTGTTTTTGTATTAACTGTAATACTTTAAATTAAGAATAACTTGTAATGTACTTCAGTGAAACTGTAATTAAATGTAATGATTTAATTTATCATGTAAGAATGTACTTTAAAATGGAAGTGTAATTAAACAACAAGTGAATGTGAATTAATTGGTATTGTAATCGTAATTGTAATGAACCAAAATTAATACTTACTCAGTCATGTACTCAAAATTGTGATATGTGCTATTACGAAATGATATTGCCGTCAAAAATGTAGAATCGGCGATACTGTTGTTCTTTTTTATTTATATTTTTTTTAGTTGAAATCTTTCAAAAACTTCTGATTATGTGTTTAAAAAGGGGGGAAACTTAACCTTCGATTGTCTCCCCCAAACATTTAGACTATATTATACTGTACTTGTAAAATTACTTCACTTCTGATTAGCACTTCATCATCGTACTTCATCATTGTACTTCAGATTAGCACCTCATTAGGAGGGGGCAGAGGCCCCTTGCCTTCTTAATATTTTTAGATTCCGGCCTGAGCCATGGTCGAAAGAGGTCGAACCTCTACCCTTGTAAATTCCAGAGTACTAACTGTAATTTTTAAGAAGTAAACCACAGTAAAAAGAAGTTTTATATTTTTCCTTCGAGCCGTACTCTCTTCAGGAACTCAGTCAGTAAGTCGACAAGTATAAAAGAAAAGTCGATAATTTAGTATAAGAGAAAAGATCAGAGAATTATAAAAAGAGAAGAATTAATAAGCGAGAGAAAAGAATTAGAAAGAATTATAGAAAAGTATAAAGAAGAAACATCCGTTGCTTGCCTCCGAACCAGAACCCACCGTCGAATCCGAACCGACTCAGGGCCATAAAGGGGGGGGTTAACATATATAATATATATAATATATATATATATATAAATATATATATATATATATAATATATATAAAAGGGTTGACAAATATACACGATTATTATGATCCTTTCTATATATATATATATATATATAGATATATATATATATATATAAAACACAGATGGGGTTCGAGCGTGTGTGTTTGGTTAATTTCAACTTTCTTCGTTTCTTTAGATTTCGTTTTGAGGATCGTGTGTTTGAATGTTTCGTAAATTTCTTTTCCGTTCGTTTTCCCACTGATATTCGTGACTTAAAATTTATAATAAAAATAAGTGTGTAAAGGTTTAAATATTTATTTAATAAACAGAATTTAATTGGATTCATCGATTAACTACCGTCATATAAATATATGTGGTATTTTGATTAATATATGGTTTAATTTAATAAATATGCTATCTGGCAACTCAGCCGAATACATGGCGCTATCTGGCAACATGGCAGATTAGAGGTTTATAAAAGACCGAGAGACGACTGACGGAATCATTCAAGCTCGGCTCCCAGCCGAGCAAGGACCTCTGGTCCTTTCTCTTTCTGGCCCTTTGGGAAAACCCCTTAGAGGCCTCTTAGGTTAGGTAAACGAAAATAGCTTTGGGGAGAACTCCGCCTCCAAGTTGCATGCCTTGCAATCAAAGGCAACTACTCTCTCTCTCTCTCTTCAGGTGTACCCCTCCCCCCCTTGGCTCAGCCAACTGGCTGATTAGGAGCCTATAAGACAACGCCTACTCGGCTGAAGTCTTAATATGCACTTGGCTCCTGCCAGGTGAACACCTCTCCTCCTTTCTCTCCTTTCTGGCCCTTTGGGGGGAATAGCTTAGGGGAGAACTCCGCCTCCAAGTTGCATGCCCCTTGCAACCCCATTTTGGGGTTGGCAACAAAGGCCCCTCTGGGGTGATTTTTTGCAACAACCCCACCCCCTTTGCAACATTACGTAATCACTTGCAACATTCTTGCACTCTCCCCTTTTGCGGCTATGCTACTGTCCCCTTTACAGCGCGAGGCCGTCCCAGCCAGGAACAGTAAAACATTAAATTACAAAAGTATATACTATTAATAAATACAAAGCAAATCAGGCTGCCTATACAAGTTACCCATTACGCTAACGTAAGCTTAACGTAAGCTTAACGTAAGCTTAACATAAGCTTAACTTAAACCTACAATATTAAATATTTAAATAATTGGCACTTGTAAAAATAGGGGTTTATTTACAGTAGAGAGCTTGCAAGAAGTTGCGAGGTCTGGCTCCCAACTCCGTCTCCTAAAAAATTCGGAAGAAAATAACTAATAAAACACCACTTACATAAATATCACTTCTCCAATAATAAACTTAAGTAGATATATACATTATATATACATAGAAACCAATTTATAACATACAGCCCACCTCTTTTGCAGAGGACAATTCTTATATTACTGGTGTTACAGTATGCTGTCTCCAACCAAATCTAATATGAAAACATTTATGTATCACTCTAAAAGATATGTAAAAATAGCTCAATATACACAATACTTTAGGATTTACAATCATGTACAGCATTAATGACTCACCTAATACAAAAATTCCTTTACAGGGAAACCTTCGATAACATTCGTTTCTTATTTTAAATTTTACACGCTTTAACCCATTAGTAACGAGAGGTCTTTCCCGAGACTGAATAAAATGGTCTGGTGTTAGCCAGAACAAAATCAATAAAGTAACGCTCGGCACGAATGGGTTAATCACCAAAATTTCCAGTTCAAGATCAGCTGTGCGCTTTCAAGTAACCAAAATTCAAAAGTCCAAACACGCACGAAATTCAGCCACGTATCACATACCATACAACCAACCACCCAACCGATCATCCAAAAATCACAACATGCACCCTGTTACAAAACATTTATTGATTTCATGCATACAATTATTTAATGTATGCCCGTATAACATATCTATGAATAACGAAATCATTAGAAGAGATCCAAATGAAATTCTCACGTATAAGGCAAGACAAACGGATGCAGAAACAACTACTAGGGGCACTCAATTTATTTTACCCCACCCTTTTTTCTTAGCTAAATAATAGGCCATGGGGCTGAAATGTCTTTTGGGCCGTAAGTTTGAACTTTCTGCGCTTCACATAACCGGATTTTTCCAGTTTGAACCCCCCTCCTTGTATAAAACCGCTTTTAAACGCCCTTGTATAAAACCGATGGTTAACGCAGTATCGAAAATGGCGTCTGACAGTGATGTGCGTCGTAAACAGAGAGCTATTATCTAGTTCTTAAACGCAGAGAAGGAAACAGTTGGAAATATTCACAAACGTCTACAAAACGTTTACAGAGATGCTGTTGTTGAACGAAGCACAGTTGGACGCTGGTCTAAACGTGAGAGATAATCGGAGAAAGGGAGAGCCAACCTCGATGATGAGCCACGCAACGGTCGTCCGGCATCGGCTGTGACATCTCACACTGTGCAACGTACTAACAGCATCATTCGGTCAAATCGGCGCGTCACATACAAGGAGCTATCAATGGAGCTAGAAATTAGTGAATGAAGTAATTCACCAACTGGGACACTCAAAAGTGTGTTCACGGTTTGTTCCTCGCGAACTGACTGAAGATCACAAAGCCCAAAGAAAAGAAATTGCTTCTGAGTCGTTGGTTCGATACGAGACAGAAGGGGATGACTTCCTTTCACGAACTGTGACTGGGGATGAGACTTGGGTACACCACTTTGAACCTGAAATAAAACACCAATCCATGGAGGGGCATCACGCAGACTCCCCACGCAAGAAAAAGTTCAAACTGGCTCCCTCTGCAGGAAAGGTTATGGCCACCATCTTCTGGGACATGAAAGGGGTGATTCTTGAAGAAAGGACAAACAATCAACTCGGAGGCATATATTGTTGCCCTATAGAGACTCCAGAGACGTATAAAGCGAGTTCGACCCGAGAGAAAACTGGAACGCGTCCTTCTTTTGCACGATAACGCAAGACCACACAACAGTTTGCAAACAAGAGAGGCCATCACAAAAATGCCCTTGATTGTGTTACCCCACCCTTCATACAGCCCGGATTTGGCACCTTCAGATTTCCATTTGTTTGGGCTAATGAAGGATGCTATTCGTGGAAGAAAGTTTCAGAGTGACGATGAGGTTGTTGAGGAGGTTAAGCGGTGGCTCCAGCGGAACCCAGCGGACTTTTACCAGCAAGGAATGAAGGCCCTTGTTTCGAGGTGGAGGAAAGCCGTAGAAAAGGAGGGAGACTATGGGGAAAAACAAAAATTTGTGAAAAAAGTATGTAACTACTTGTGTACAAAATTTCTGGAGCTTACAAGGAAACTTGGAAAGAAAAAAAAGGTGGGGCAAAATATATTAGGTGGCCCTGGTAGATCAGATGAGACAAGAAACGCACATCTGTTTAATATATATAAAATTTTAAACAGGTTAATCGCATGGAAAAATAATTTAGGGGCTACTTGACAAAAAAATATGTACTTTATCAAATACGCAATTAATTTACTAAATTAAATCGAATACTTTAGTAAATACGCAATTTACATATAGGTACACCACAAAATCACATTACCGCCCACCGTCCGTTTTATTGCAGTAACAAATTGAGTCGACTCGCCTTTTTACTCGCAAATCTATACAATATTTCGGATACATCATCTAGAGTTAGCTTGCCTCTATCCATGGCGATTAAAGCTAATCCTATCAGACGATCTTCACTCATTCTATTTCGTAGCCGTGTCTTCAACCTGCGAAGGTTTGAAAATGAACGCTCTGGCGCAGCTGTGGAAACAGGCTGAACAGAGAAAACCTGCGGTAGTCGATGGATGATTGGGAACGCAATACTATCGCATTTTTCTATAGCTTAAAGAACATATATATATATATATATATATATATATATATATATATATATATATATATATATATATATATACATATATATATATATACTCGTAGATGCCAAAGTGTTTGGCGGTGAACCTTGGTTGTAATTACCGCAGATTTTTTCCAGGACTTTCCAAGTGGGGATCGACCGCCTCCTCCGTTGCCTCCCCCCCTTGGCTACGTCCCTGACTCAAGGAGCTGGTGAAAGTTTGACCCAGATACTTAAACTCTTGTACTTCCTCAATTACTTCACCTTTCATTTTAAACCTAATATCAGCTGGCTGATTACAGCTTTTAGGATGAAATTGCATAACCTTAGTTTTTGTAACATTAAAAAGAATATCATGTTTCTGCGAATACACTTCGCAGACTTTTAGTAGCCGATCCAGACCTTTAACAGTTTATGCCGATAATACGGTGTTAATAAGTCCCTCTAAGTTATTTATCTTTGTGTTATCTATACAACATCTCTCTATTACCTCATTAAGTGAAGCAATTAATCCGTCAATATACAAATTAAACAGCATAGGAGAGAGCAAGGAGCCTTATCTCACCTCGCAAGAGGAACCAAAACATTCCGATAGTACATTGCCCCACCTAACGGTAAAAGATTGGTGGGAATACCAAAATTTCAATAAATTTACTATGTACATGGGAACCTTTCTGTCTTCTGGTTTTTAAATAAAATATTGTGGTTCACTCTATCTTATACCTTACTTATATCTAGGAAACAGCTATAAATAGTTGAATTACTGTCAGTGTATTTAGATATTGTTTCTTTAAGTACATAGATACACAGGTTGTGGATTATATAAAAGATAAAAGCACTATACCATATTTTTAACTGCAAAGAGAGTTATTTATATTTCCCTCCTAAACCCAGCCTAATATTTTATCTGCTGATAAACAGTATGACCATTACCAAGTCGCTCCAAAAGACACACACACACACACACACACACAGTATATATATATATATATATACACCACTAAGACACACGAAGGGAGTTGCAGTGGAAATCTTCAAAAGAAGACTAGACGCCTGGCTCAGAACAATCCCCGATGAGCCGGTTGTACCTGGCTATGTGAGGTGGAGAGCGCAAGAATCCAACTCACTACTTCACCAGGCCAACTCGAGAGGAGGGGCGACAAGCTTGACCTTCGCGAAATGAGAAATCATCGCGTGAAACCTTTGTAAGGGTGTAAGGTAAGGTGCATATATATATATATATATATATATAATATATATATATATAGAGAGAGAGAGAGAGAGAGGAGAGAGAGAGAGAGAGAGAGAGTAATGGGTGTTTTTACTTCTTGCCTCAATTACATCATTTAACCTTCTCGGTATTGATTTCGGAAGCCTACATCACAAACCTCTCGATGCATTCTGATGGGTTTACTCCCAAGTCATGCCATTCTCATTCTCATCCACGGCCTCCCCACTTTCGTTCAGGTTATGTTAACTTAGGTTCTGTTAGGTTAGGTTAAGGTTATGACGTTAGGTTAAATTAAGTTAGGTAAGGGGATATTAGCCATTCCCATTTGGCGTCTTTACCGCGAATTGGAATGACATTGAGTAGGCAGTAATCTTCCGATGCTCTCCAATATGTCCATCGTATAAGCATTGAGCAATCAGCATTTCCTTCCTTCCCTCATTTGTGAATTCCATTTTCCCAACATTATGCTCCATAAATGTTCTTTGGAAATGAGATCATCTGATTTGGTGATTAACTTTTCTCATAATTTCAGGATGACCTCTAAATCAATTTTATACAAAATCGATCCAATGCACAGAGCTGTTGTTATTGAGGAATTAAACTGTGTAAGGGACTGGAACTAAACATGCTCGAACACTTGGTAACGTTACTTCCTCTAAGACTTGTATATATTCGCATTTTTCTACTATAAAAATTCCAGTAATTTCTAGTAATTCTCGAAGCCCACATACAGACCTTCATTCTCAAACGCCGACATTTATACGACCACGTGGTGTGGTTACTGTGAAAAAATTTTGCTCTCAAATCTTGAGCCTTTTCTTTTCCAGTAATGCAAAGGGCTATAGTCATCTGAAGAAAGGGTTTTCTCATCACCAAAAACTACTTTCGAAATTCGTCATCTTGAGTCAAATACCGCAAAGCAAAGCACTCTCTCGTTTCTCTTTGACGATTAGCAAGAACCAGTTTAACATCAGATCGACGGTGAGAAGTTTCAGCTTCATGTAGTAGGGTGTGTCAATTTTAGGGAGCAAAGTAAAATCTTTAGATTTTCAAAGACTACTGTTCTAGTGACCAAATGATGCATTTTTATGTGCTAAATCGAAATACGGCTTTAAAATCCAGATTTGACCACTCCTAGCTACTTATATTTGAAGTTGAAGTTTACGAAAAATCAGCAATTTTTGCAAGTATTTTTTTTTATTGTATATAACTACATTTTACATACATTACATACAATTAAAGACATTTTGATTGTATTTCAGTATTAAAACTTAGAAATATAGATAGGTTTCTTGAACTTTGCCAAGGATGCCATGTCTGCCTTGCTCTTGTTCCTGGACATGAGCTCCCTACTGGCCACCTGGCCACTGATGTACGCCTCCCTCCTCTCTTGTGAGTAAACATGTTGTGCTGCTTCATTTGTCATCCTTACACACCTCTCTACTGACTGTGTGAGTGAGGGCCATGCAGGAACTTCCATTGGTCTGTCCAGAAACTCCTTGATTGCAGCAGTGGTGAGGGAGCAGGTCAGAGGAGGCTCAGTCACGCCAGAATTCCAGTCAATAAGCTTCGAGAATTTGGTGGCATCTGGGTTGATGTCAGGAGTCTTCCTGGGTCTGACAATGCAGTCTCCTACCTGTGTGTCCCCATCTCCTTCACCTCTGATTTCCAGTATCCTCTTCACTGCTCCCTTCTCTCCTCCTCCCTCACTGCACAGCATGGCCTGGAGCACAGCCTCAGAGTGTGCATACCAGGCTGATCTCTTCACTGTAGGCATCACTATTCATATCACCTCCTTCTTCTGACTTCTGAGCAGCTCCAGCTGGTACAGTACATGCCTGGGACCCTCCACCCAGCTGTGATTTAACTTGATGTTGAACCAGTTTGGCATGTAGACTCCCACTATGAATTCCACAATTATCCTCAGATTCTTCAGGTTCCTACCTTCAGCCATGTTGGAAATCCACAATCTGCAGAACCTTAGAGCCGTGGTGACCCACCTACTGTGACAGACTGGCCAATCTCCAGGAGAGCTAGACTCTGAGGTACCTCTCCCGATCTGATGGCAGTGATGATTCTGTAGCCATATGATTGGTGATCTTCGTGAAGTTTGGGTTGATCTCCAGCTCAGTGGCAGTGTCTAACATCTTCCCTAGGGGCCCAGACCACTTGTTGTTGCTCAATGTCTTGCCATCCAGCGCAGTCACCAGGTGTCTGAGACTCAACTTCCCAGTGTGCAAGTCACAGACAATCCACACCAACTTCCTGCTAAGCTTGGCCTCCACATAATGCATTACTCCTCCCTCCCAACCAGTATTCACATTAGTACTGTCACCTCCTATGGCCAAAAGGGTCTGGTCTGCTCCTCTCTCTATTAGCCAGTTCACCAGATGATCAACAATGATCTCAGCATGACTTCTCTCCTCTGCAGCTTCCTTTGGTACAAAATGCCACAAATATTTCCCACCTGGTTCATTGCACACTGTAGTGTTCTTCCTTAATGAAGCCAGGAAATTGCCTGTCACTGCCCTCAGCTTCCATCATCACTTTGGTGTCATCTCTTTTCCCATGAAAGAAGATACAGGTGATGCCATTTTCCCTAATCTCTTCATCAAACTTCTTGACCAGCTCCTTAGTCAGTCTCTCCTGAGCCCTCCCCACCTTGTTGTGGTCAATCACCAGTGCTGTGTCAAACTTTGTGATAAGACCAGCATCAATCCAGGCAGCAGTGGCAATCTCTGCAGTATATCTATCATATCAAAATATACAGAAAGTTTGGGTCACATATAACATTTCGAATAATTATATAATTTGAATTACACAATATTTACATTACGAAGTAATCAAAATTGTCAAAAAAGAGGGAAAACACATGCATTCACAATCAAAACTCCAGCATTTGTGACTGTGTGAAATTTAGAAGCCATACTGCACACCAAAAATAACCAAAGTTGACCACACATATCAGTGGCACATTGATATACGATGCTACAGTCATATTTCAAACCTTTATGGTCAAATATAAGTAGGTAAATGGCTTTTTTAAACAACACTAAAGATATTTCTAAGTTTGCTAGATAATATGACATCATTTGAGCATTAGTAGTTTTTGAATTGTTGACTTTACTAAAATTGACATACCCTATTCATGTAGTCTGTTGTTGACTGTGTTTGGGCTGTAGTTTAAATTCATCTAAGTAAATTCCTTTGGCATGCATTGCTAAAGGGATTTAAAGTAGTACAAGTTATTATTTCTGCGTCTTCTAGAGCGAATGTTGTATGCGAAACAGACTTTAGCAGCGTTTCAGTATTGAATTCCGTTTCGTACCGATGCAGCCAGCGATTCACTGCCTTAAGACACACTTCTTAGTTTTCAGCAGTTTGTGGGACTGGTATGCCAGCTTCATGCAAAGCTATCATAACCGTTCTCATGCCTTCGTTTGTCTGATATGCTGCCGAATGACGTTCCATAGTCACTAATATGATCATATTTGAAACTGCTTCTTAAACTAAACTTCGGTTTAAAGATAAATTATGCGTCAAAAGGTTTCAGTAATTACCCTGTCAGGTTTAAATTTGTTTTACATATAGATCTGTTTTGTTTTTGTAGACACCCAAATATTTATTATAATTATAATTATTACTAGTACAGTTCCCGTCACTTCGCTGACGGTTAGACAGGCTAAACTACAAAAAAAGAACCCAGCCGTGAAAATTTTGAGCTTCACATTGTGTCAACATTTCTGAATCTGGTATCTCCCAAAACCTCCTCACCCCCATTCAACTTGGGGGCTAACCCCCTCCCCCACTACCCCCACCCCTCCCCATTACCACACCAATCCCCCATTACCCCCACCCCCACCCTTCCCCCATTGCTAAACTACAGAAAAGAACACAGTCATGAAAATATTGAGCTTCACATTGCCGGCCGTAATACAATTTCTGAATTTTTTTTACAATTTCTGAATTTTTTTCTCACAATTTTTTCTCACAATTTCTGAAAGTGTGACGGACAGACGGACAGACGGAGAGCTCTCTTATTATAATATAGATTATTATTATTTGTAAAACAACGTATGGAAATCATACCTACCATAAAAAGTAATTAGACATTTTAAGTATTCTTCTATAAACCTAAATTTCCTAATTTTTCGCACGAGGGCTGATTATGCTTAATAGATCACATTTAGAAAATAGCTTTAGAAAAAACTTTTTGAAAAGGCTGTTATAATACTAACCATTCGTTTAACATCTAAAGTGGTGCCAGTCTCCTTAATTTTACGATAAACAACAACCATAGTTATGCAGAGAAGAAAAATAAATGCCCCACTTTTGTAGAAGCGCAATAGATGCCTCCGAAACTGCATGAGTGTGACCTTATATGGCACCACAAAAAAAAAGATCAATTCGGATATTTCTATTGTATGAATATCTTTTCACACCTCTTTCTATTCGTCTGTTAGAATTGCAAAATTGGGGTTCATTAATAAATACGAAATAATAAAATCTATAATACTTGCATACTGTAGGAAAAATAAATTATGTTTAATAAATAGATTGTAAAGTTAGGAAATAGGCCTCAGATAAATTTGGAATGAAAATCAATTGGTGTTTTATGGGGTTGAGAAGACATTATGGACACCCTGTAGTTTAGAATTTTTTTTTATTTAAACGCGGGTAGTATTCGGGACAAAATTAATGAACTCAAGCGCTGGTGTATGTTCAAAACTTTTATATCATTGGTAGTAGGGAATTGTAGATAAATTGTAGGATAGACACTTCGTTGGTAAATATCAAATTACAGGTTACAGATTAATTATTTCATGAAAACAACAAATCGAAACAGAGGTTGGGTGCTTCTCTATGTCCGTTTAAACTTAAGACCTAATAATGTAAGGCTAAATCTTAATAGTGATATAGGCGCAATTGCAGCTGAAATTTCCATACGTAAGGAATGTATGAACATGATCACTAACCCCTGATGGGTTGTGATGGTTGACAGGGCAACATATAGGGCTGCCATGCAACGTCTAACTCCCAAGGCAACGTCTAATCCACTAATCAATGTCTAATCAATAATGCGTTCTTCTCATCGTTAATTTTCCTAAAAACTCAATGAAGTGATATTCACTTGTTCGTGCCAGACAGGATTACCCTCCCTAATAATTGGATCTTTGAAGGCTTGCCCCTAATGCACACTTATTCTCGCTAACAAGGAATCCTTCGCAAATAAGTTGCATCTTTGCGACAGAAGATCCTTCGGAACGAATTTAGTTTGAGATTTGCATCGTCACGACCAAAGAATGAAGGATCTTCCTGAATTAAATTGCAACCAACCCCTAATAAGGGGCGCATTAGATCCAGTTTTTACTTAAGAATTTACTCGTGTCCTAATACGGAGGTCAATTCCGTTGATTTGGTCAGTCACACTTCTGGTTTACCTAATACAGCGTTATCAAACGGTGGGTCGCGATCCCTCGGGCTGTAGTTTGTTTACCCTGCAAGGATGACAAGGGGTCGCGCCGACCTAAGACCCTGACACGGGGATCGTGGGGAAAATCTGGTTGAGAAACACTGATCGAACACAACTCCACCCTCTGTCATTTCACT
>JAJOZX010013044.1:45000-100098 GCA_023014485.1 Bathynomus jamesi
TCATTTTAAACCTAATATCAGCTGGCTGATTACAGCTTTTAGGAGGAAATTGCATAACCTCAGTTTTTGTAACATTAAAAAGAATATCATGTTTGTGCCAATACACTTCGCAAACTTTTAGTAGCCGATCCAGACCTTTAACAGAGGGACTTAAAGTTATTAGTACCATATCATCGGCATAAACTAAGTTATTATCTTTGTGTTATCTACCCAAGTAGTATAGCCGCAAAAGGTTAGAGTGCAGGAATGTTGCAAGTGATTACGTAATGTTGCAAAATGGGGTGGGGGTGTTGCAAAGGGGGTGGGGTGTTGCAAAAAAAAAAAGAAAAAAATTACCCCAAAGGGCCCTTTGTTGCCAACCGGGGTTGCAAGGGGCATGCAACTTGGGGGCGGAGTTCTCCCCCAAGCTATTACCCCCAAAGGGCCAGAAAGGAGAGAGAGGAGGAGAGAAAGGAGGAGAGGTGTTCACCTGGCAGGAGCCAAGTGCATATTAAGACTTCAGCCGAGTAGGCGTTGTTTTATAGGCTCCTAATCAGCCAGTTGGCTTAGAAGGCGTAAATGGCTTGAGTTGCCAGATAGCGCCATGTATTCGCTATATATTTAATTCTAATCGAAAACTGAGTTGCCAGATACCACTTTTTAGCGATACCATTGTATACATTATAGACTCCTAATCAGCCAGTTGGCTTAGAAGGCGTAAATGGCTTGAGTTGCCAGATAGCGCAATGTATTCGCTATATATTTAATTCTAATCGAAGACTGAGTTGCCAGATGCCACTTTTTAGCAATACCATTGTATACATTATTATAGACTCCTAATCAGCCAGTTGGCTTAGAAGGCGTAAATGGCTTGAGTTGCCAGATACCGCCATGTATTCGCTATATATTTAATTCTAATCGAAGACTGAGTTGCCAGATGCCACTTTTTAGCAATACCATTGTATACATTATTATAGACTCCTAATCAGCCAGTTGGCTTAGAAGGCGTAAATGGCTTGAGTTGCCAGATACCGCTTTTTAGCGATACCATTGTATACATTATTATATTTCTTAAAAGTTGGTTTAGAATACCGGTAGTAGGTTTAGAAGGCGTAACATGATATAATCAAGTAAAACCACATTGCATCATTCTGTTATTATAATATATAGAAAAAATATATTACATTTCAATAATAATTGAGGAATATGCATATAATCATAACAGTACAGGAAATATATACACACAATTATGGAGATACATAAAATAAATATACATTTCAAATATAAATAATATACATTTCAATAATAATAGAAATATGCATATAATCATAACAGTACAGGAGAAATATCACGCAAAATATATAACTACATTTCAATAATAATAGAAATATGCATATAATCATAACAGTACAGGAGAAATATCACGCAAAATATATAATACATTTCACTTTTTTTTCAAATACTAAACTCGGTCTTAATCGAGTTTACAATTACATCATTATTGCTCTGCATTACGCAGTATATGCGGCTTAATAATATTACAACCGCTTAAAGTATAGGGAAACCTGTATTCGATGTGAAGGGCTTTCATATCGTTCAGTACTATTTTTGTTCCCACTTTACAACCGGTTGGTAAGTCATCTTTAAATACGTCTAGAATACAATCAAAAGCACGCACAAAGAGTTCATCGTTAGCTACATTATTAAACACAAGTTATATAAGCACGCTTTTCCAATCGAGGGTTTATTTCTACCGACTCGAGCTTTTCAATCGTGAACTCACTTAACATAGCGGCAATTGAAATAATCTTCTAAATCGTTACGACAACTGCGCGTTATATAAAGAAATGTTCTTCAGGGTGAACGGTGTAGGTGAGCTCAGCCTTGTACCGATCAATTGCTTTGTACCCAAAGTTCATGGTATTTCAAAGAGTCTAAACTTTTTAAATAAAACGTCCAGCACTAGACCATTCTCACCAGCCCTACACTCGGTAAACTCATCGAGCAGAGCGGTGTAGGCGTATTCAGTACTGTATCAAAATAAAGCATGTCCGTAACACGCGCGTCTAATATAGGTTTCAGCTTGCGGAATCCGACGATTTCAAACATTCTGTCGAGGATGAAACGGTTTCGCGTAGGAACAAGAGCGTTATTATCAGAAGCATTCTTCCACATCAGCCGTATATCAATGCACGGCCGATCGTTATTTATACACAACGTACATACAACGGCGTATGAGGGTGCGTCACTAATCTGCTCTCTTCTTGTACCTACGTTAGCAGGTATTTTATAACGATCTTCACTCCACTTCTCAACTATCACGAAGATTCTATTCATCTCCTCGACACTTAAATAAACCCGTTTGTTTGTTTGTCTACATTCCGTTTCCAGTACATAGCTAATGGTACCGGAATTACGCCTGAACACGCGCAACGATTTCGTCACGGACACATCGTACGAGGCGTTGAGAATGCTGCTCAAAGGAAGTTCCATCGTATTCGAGGAGCGCACGTCCACTCGGTTCAAGCTCTGAGATAACTATGAGCCGTGTGAGGCACGCAGGTAGGCAGGAACGGTTCGACGGGCGGCTGACTCGATGATACGTGAATGGGCTTGTTCGTATGATCCGCGAGTCGTACCGAATTGTTGTACATATTTGTTTTTCCGGTACAAGAATTAATTTCATCACTACCAGCCTACGCACCAGACATTTTACCTCAGGATAAGAACTAGGAACATTTTATGTTTTACTAAACATCTTCACACTCCGGCGCACTATTTGAGAGGAACATATGCTCATATTTTTCCTTTCTGCCCATCAAACGATACTCGTCTCTAAAGTCTGTTAAAAACTCACGCAGGGCACTAGCCACAACCTCACTACGAACCTCATCATGATATACGTTAATATAGTGATAAAAATACTTAAGATTGTCCATGATCACGAGATTCACATTTTCAGTCGTAGGGTATGAGTAATCGACATGGTGTAGCATGACGTAATACCGCTTGTCACACCACCCATCCGCAAGACTCATTATCCATACCTGCTGCTTCTCTTCTGCACGCGTTGTTTCTTTTACTTCACGGTGTATGTGAGACTTTATAAAGTTTAGCTCTGCAGTATACTTCAGCACATCGTCTGTGCAACGAAAGCCTTCAACGGTCTCACCAGAACATCCGTAGAGTATTTGTACATCTTGGAACTTCGCACAATCCAATGTGTTTTTAAAAGAGGTATAGGAGGGAGGAATAGGAAGTTTTTCGGTATCCACCACATCCTGACACTTTGCTGAATACCATTTCATAAACGTTGTACAAGCAATATTAAAGGTAGCCATTTGAATACACGTCTGATCTGAATACACGTCTGATCTCTCGGGCTTACTGCAGTCGACTGACCACGCAGGGACTCCCAGATAGTAGCATGACTCACGGTCTTACAGTGGGCGGAGCTTAGAACTTTCACCTGTGCACACACACACACACACACACACACACACACAAAGGAGAAAGTGAAACGCTAATTGAAACATGATTTATTTAATAAACGAGATATTCAAGTTATATATATTTACAAATACGATTTAATAAACGAGATATTCAAGTTATATATATATTTACAAATACGTGTAATAAATCAATAGATACTTTACAAATACGATTTAATAAACGAGATATTCAAGTTATATATATATTTACAAATACGTGTAATAAATCAATAGATACGATTATATACAAGACAAATACGTGTCAGTTAACAATAGAAGCATCAACGTTTTGGTATCCAAAGGGTACGGTATCATAGGTACCAGGTAACTGGTAACGTTTCCTATAGGTGTTACGGCACACCTTCGTACCCCTAAGTTCCTTCACGCCCCCCAGCTTCTGCGCCCGAAAATTGTGGGTGCCTACAATTAGTTGGGGAGGTTGTTCGCCCTCATCATCGTCCAAACATACTAGATCCTTCAACGATTCAAAGTTAACAACCCGCCGATTCGCATGGTTGAGCGTAATACCCTTTGCCTTCACGATATATTTCATTTCCTCCCCCACCCTGACCCGTACCCCATAAGTCTTAGGTCCTGTTGAGACAAAAGAGTCGGCGTATGCGTTGTCCCCATACTCATCCTTGATCTCATCAGTGAGCTCGCCGAGGAACTCCCCAATAGCGGGCATGTATTCACCCTCCCTCTCTGTGAATATCACGCTATCTGTATCGGCATACAATACTCTCCGCCCAAGAGAATGCAATAGACCCCAAAGTTTTATACGGGCGTAGGCTGTTGTGAAGCTGGCCACAGGTATGTTTGTAACCCTTGAGGTATCTGTGGCAAATTCAGTGTTGTTGTACTTTATTATGTAAGTATTACCTACATTCACGATCTCCATGACCTCTTTATCGGGAGCATTGGCATAATCCCAGACATCGCTATAACTTTGTGCCAAATGAATGCTCCCTCTGCCGGTATTCTGCGCAAATTTTCCCCATAGACTGTTTAGACACAACTTTGCACTAAAGCGCTTGCCAGGATTCTTTACAATTTGGACACGATCAAGTTGTATACCTTCGCGGTCGCGGTAACGTTGAATATAGGCAGACTTTTCATCTTCGGTATCAACTCCTCGCGGATACCCTGATGCCTCAACCTTATCCTTCAAAAAGGCGTTTATATATGGTGTGAAAAGGTTGGGTAGCTTCTGAAACCTCCACACCTCATGTATCTTCAGTATTCTATAACCATGGCGTACGGCTAGGGCCAGCT
The DNA here is from genome assembly GCA_023014485.1 of Bathynomus jamesi. NCBI lineage: Eukaryota > Metazoa > Arthropoda > Malacostraca > Isopoda > Cirolanidae > Bathynomus > Bathynomus jamesi. The sequence continues at coordinate 49,746 of JAJOZX010013044.1, forward strand.
CAGGACTTGTATATACGCCTCTGATCTTACGCTGGTGGGGTATATGGTTACATCGCCGTTATCCTCTTCCGCGCACTTCACGCACAGGGGAAACATGAGCTTGTCGTCGATAACGACAGGTAAGATCGGCATCCATAAATTGCGTGGGGGGAGTACGTCTACGAAAGAGAGCCCAAAGTAACGATCATTCAAATTTTTTGAAAATTCATTGATGGAGGGTAGGCTAGGTCCCACCAGTTTCTCAGGAGCGCCCACGGGGTACGGATTGCTCTTCATCACGTATGGGTATAAAGAACAGAAATCGTAGTAATGGAGCTTCACGCCCTCCGTAGGTGGAAAGTATAGTCTGAAAGGATTTGTACGTCCTCCAAACAAGCTATCACCACATTTGAGAGGATCCAGCACCATTGAACGCTTGATCGTGTTTATTTCCTCACGGTACACCTCGTCTGTCTCCATCCGTGCATCATATTCATGCTCCCACAAGACTTTGTGAGTGAACTGTGATCCTATAAGTTGATCGCGGGTGCGGGTCGATGCAAGACAGTCGGCAGGAGACCTACCGTGGATATCTCCGGCGATTCCGCACTCAGGACGGGGGCATCCATGCCACCAGCAACCGTTAAAGGAGTACACAGTCTTCACACCAGTGACACGGTTTTCACTTAACCCATCAACCCAAAAAACACGTTGCGGTAGGTGTATGAGCCAGTAAATAGCCTTGTGTCCGTAACTGCGGGGGTTGTTTCGGTGAATAATGGCTAAGGTGTCTTTAGGCATGAAGTTATTCTTGAACACCGTAAAACATAATGATGCGATGGTGGTTTCGACTTGCAGCGGATCGCATTTGAAACGGGCTATGTACATCCTTCTAAAGGCCTGGAAACATACTCTAAGCACGCGCACATCGTTCACGCAATAACGCTCACATTCATCAGCTATATTATAAGGGTTACTTTCATTAAAACTGTTGTAGTATCGATCAAAGTCTTCACGTTCATCCATACAGTCAAAATAATGTTTGGGCGGTGGTGGGCCTACGTAGTTTAAAGTCTCGCTGGTGAGGAAAGTGTAAGGGAAGTATCCTTTGGAAACTTCAGCTGCTACTCCCATCACCTTGGGTAGCTTTGCTAATTTACAAGGTGTGAATAATAAAGTATCTTTAAATTGTACATTGCCTCTTATCTGCATCTGTATTAATTTGTTGCCTCTTTTCAATGGATCACCTGTAAATATCTCAGAGGATTCGTGTTCAAGCAACTCCTTATAAAGGAACTGCGTGTCAAACTTTGCCCCGTTATGGGCGAGAATATACACAGTCATTTTTTGAACTTGTCGGCTAACTTGACAATATAGGACACAAATAGTTTCACAGACTATCGCGGACATTCGTTCTAAAAACGTTTGTCCGTTTACCACATTTGGGGCACTCGTCACATTCGATACCCATACACTCATCACAGATGGTCTAGCTCACAAGTAAATGTGGAATTACCTCTTTGGTTTCAGCGTTCGTATATGTTTCTATATCGTAGTACACAGTTATACAAGGGTTATTTTTAGGCTTAGCATCTTTCATATAACATACATGCTTTACTCCATCCGCCTTATATTCCTCCTGGCATGTAGGACAGTGAATTACGTCACACTTGTGCTTAAATTTTCCCCAATTATCCATTGTGTGAAACATACCACATTCACAGATTCTCATTTTCCTGCACGTGCCAATTGATTTATGGAAATCAAAACAGCTATTATTGAAAAATGTGCGTCTACACACATACAATCCTCTTCTCAGCTTCAACTACACGGCTTTCACATTTGGAGCTTTTACACTGTTCACATACCATGTGACATTCTTTACAATGTTTCACTATATCCGCAAACTCGAGGCACCCCTTACACAAATCATGATGTCTCCCATATTTTCGACTTTTGTCATAACTCGCGTAAAGCCACCTTATATTACGGATGGGGAGATACGTTGTCCCTGACAATCCTAAAATAAGTAGGGGTCTTGTACGATCTCTCACACAGCTTTTAAAAACATACACAGTCCTACGACGATCATCCAGCCCAAATACAACTATGCGGACATTCATTTCCTGTTCTACCCTTCTCACTCTTCAGGACCCATATTACAGTCAAATTCAAGTTCACAGTCTACAGCTAGTTTACGGGCACGCTCCACGACCGTAGGCAACCAAATTTTTGTGGCCTGTGTATTTTGTACAGTAAACATACGTGCTAAGAGTACTGCTATAAAGCCGCAACCACGATCGACGTTTATATGCTTTCGGTAAATAATCGGAGAATTGAAGTTAAGAGTATACGGTATGGTACTATGACCCGCAACACGGAATACACGGTCAATATTTACCGTGAAGTTGTCCATATTAAAGGCTACACTACTTTGGGCGGCTTGCATTATACGTCCTAATATATATTCTACATCTTCAGCCGCCAAACGTCTAAATGGCACTATCACCCAATAATCGTCTACATCACCGTCATCTGACCCGAATCCAAAGGACAGACTCGTCCTGACTTCACGCTCGTCGCTGTTCTGAAGAGCAAACTCTACAATATGCTGTACAACCCGGCGTAGCCCGCGCTCAATTCCATTGCTATACATGGCTCTAGGGTCGACCCTGACTCTATACCGATTTCAAGTCAAGGCTGGGGTGGGGGCTGCGGATCGCACCAATTCGAGCGTTATAGCATCCTCAACAGAACGGGGGGCAACTGTGGCAGATGAATTAGGGGGTATATTAGCGGAAGGTGCTGCTGGGGGGCCTGTTGCGTAGGAGGTTGATGGTTGGGGCTCTATTATTGTAGACTTAACAGAACGGGGGCGGCGGATGAATAAGGGGATATATTAGCGGGAGGTGCTGCTGGGGGGCTTGTTGCGTAAGAGGTTGAGGGTTGGGGATCTATTACCGCTGCAACAGGCGCGTATTTCGCGCTTTATACCTGACGTGGGGTTCTCACACCTCCGCTTTGGACGTGCTACTGGTATCGCTGGTGAGGGTTCGTTGGCAGGGGAGGAGATCACAACTACACTGTCGTCGAGGTCATCCGTAATGTCAATGATGGGATGCTCTACCTCATCGTCATTCACGGTTCTGTGGGAGAAGAAAGCAAAATATAAGGAACAGCACTCAAAATTTGTAATATTTTGTAAATGACCCACTTAGGAGTGTGACGTGTTAGAAATGGACTCTGTAGAAAAATTCAGATTCACGAGTCCATCCACATGTATTATATCTGGACCTACAGGATGTGGTAAAACTGTGTTTATGCTTAAAATCATTAAAGAAAAGGGAGAGATGTTCTCGAAATTTGTGCATAAAGTTATATGGTGCTATTCGACATATCAATCAGTGTTCAACGAGTACCAAGATGATATTTTGTTCCACAAAGGCGTATATGACGTTAATTCGTTAAAGGGAAATGAACATACAATCATTGTAATTGACGATCTCATGTTGGAGATGGATAAAACGTTTGCCGAGACATTTACAGTATTCTCCCACCATCTTAACATAAGCGTGTTCTTCATCAATCAGAATCTATTTTTCAAAAATAGATACATGCGCGATGTGTCGTTAAATACGCAATATCTAGTCTTATTCGCGCAACGTAGAGATGTATCACAAATTGGGGTATTAGCCAATCAAATGTTCCCGAATCAGCGTAAGGAGTTTTTGGAAGTTTATAAAGAAGCTACAAGCACGCGTTACGGATATTTGCTTTGCGACCTTCATCCGCGAAACACGTTTAGAGTGCTTCTGCGAACGAATATATTTCCAAACGAGCCTCAAACGGTGTATATTCCAGAATGACAAAGAGACTAAAGAAATACCGTGAATTAATAAAAATCTATCATCGACTGCCCCGGGCAATGCAGCAGATGTTTATTAAAAATATCGACGCCGACTTTTTAAAATGCATCTGTGAAATCTGTCTTAACGTTATAAATTGCAATGTATCAATGAAAACCCATCAGAAGGCTCGCCTACGCCGCTACAAGAACATAATACGTGCACTCGCTCAGCGAAGAAAAAACGAATTATTGTACAAACAGGAGGGTCATTTCTCCCCATCTTATTTTCAGTTTTGGGTCCTTTACTGACTAGATTAATATAATGAAGAAAGTGGTAGTGATTCCCCACGAGGTGTACGCTTCACTGCAAAGGAATCCAGACACGGATCTAGATCCCCGTAAAAGCAGACTTAAAAGAATGGAAAGCCAATTGCTAGCTCTATTAAACAGTGAAAAAACACCTGATGAGAAAAGAATCTTATACCAAGAAGCTCTGCAGAAATTTCTTCACGAGTACGAAAATTATAAGAGCCCTACAGAGATTCCTGTGGTTATTAGGCACAGCACGGGGGACGATGGACATGGCGACATAGGATCTGAGCCCGACGATACAGCTGACCAACCAAAAAGATTAGCCACACAACATATCGAACATGTATTAAAAAGCACCCTCCCACATACATTGATGAGTAAAGGCTTAAGTCTTTATAATCTATTGAATGAGGATCCAGCCATACAATGGACCGATACAGGCGAGCTCATTGTGGAAGGATCAAAGGTACAGGGATCGAATATCGTAGACATTGTCCATGATCTGGTGAGAAAGTGGGATAGGCCATCACCATCAGGATGGAAGCATATTAAAGCAAGACTACAACAAATAAATGTCCCTAAAACGTTGATAGGAAATCTGAACAGGTTAAAAGACTTGGAACATGCAACGCATGTGACACAATTGAAGACGCCGTCACCCCCGGCGGTAACACCTTTGAAGAGGAGAAAGAAGAGGTTAAACCAACCCTACCCACGTGCCTCTAAAATACGCAAATGGCTAACGTATTAACTAAACGCTATTATGACGTTTCTAACCCATCCTCTTACGGCGGCATAGATAGACTGTACAGAAGTGTTTACGGAGTAGGAAAAAAAGATGTTGAAAGATTTTTGAGGGAGCAGGACGCTTATACGCTTCATAAGCCTGTGAGAAAAAGTTTAAAACAGCCAAGACAACGGCTTCCTCGATTGATTCTATTTGGCAAGCAGATTTAACAGACATGCAAAGATATTCTGTGTATAACGATGGTTACCGCTACATTCTATTCATAATAGACGTATTCTCTAGATATCTGTGGCTAGTTCCTCTGAAAAATAAATCACCTGAAACAGTTGCTAAAGCCACCAAAACGCTAATGTTAAAAGAAAACAGGGTTCCTGGCTATTTTTGTACGGATATGGGGAAGGAATTTATAGGCCGTGCTTTTCAGAACATGTTGACAGAGTTTAATATCAGCTATTACACAACCAATTCATACATAAGGCTTCTTTAGCTGAAAGAGTTCAGCGCACCATAAAGGAACGCATGCACCGTTATTTTACACATAAAAACACATACAGATTTCTAGACATTCTGGAATCATTGGCATCATCCTACAACCGCTCACACCATCGCACGATTGGGACAACACCTAACGAAGTTTTAGAAAGAGGTACGCTCCCGAGAAGAGATGGATCACCACCACCACCACCACCACACACTGCGCGCTTCAAAATCAATGATTATGTAAGGCTGTCGCGTTCGGGGAATAAATTCGCAAAGGGTTTTGAGCAAGGATGCACACGCGAGATTTTTAAAGTTAGGGCTATGAGACCTAAAGGTGATAATGATGTATTACATTGAAGATTTGAATGGGGAAGAAATCTCAGGAGGTTTTTACCGCGAGGAATTGCAGAAAGTTGCGTTTAATTTAGAAAAAAATGTGTTTAAAATTGAGAAAATTTTAGGAAGCAAAGGTACAGGAAAGAGAAAATGTACCTGGTGAAATGGCTAGGGTACCCAGAAAGCTTCAACCCCTATATAAAAGCTGATGCAATAATGAAGTTTAAATAGTATGCAACATGGCTCCTAACCATTTCTACGTCACACTCCCGTCCTCCTCGTCCCTGTCTGTACACCCTAACAACACACTAGCCAACTTTGTAACAGAGCTCCACAAGCACATTGAATTGGGTCGTGATTCGTGAGGTGGGGATATGCGAAATTCAGCTGGACACCATCTTTTTAAATATTGAACATAAAGAAACCGTTTTTACGATTCTTAGAGACATTGACGAGTGTGAAAAAGCTGGGGTAGCTATTGATGAAACTATGCGTATCGCTCGGACTAAGGTTGCACGGTATTACAGTACAGAAGCAAGACTAGGACCGGGTCAATATGGTTCGGCGTGGTATGTTGTGAGATGACTTAAACGTAAGTTTAAGAAACTCAAACCTTACGAATGATTTAGTATACGAAATCGTAAACAGCCCTGCACATACAATCCTAAAATCAAAGACTAAAAAGATAAAGACCATAGAAGTTCCAAATCTATCCAATGGCCCGATATAGGCGCGTCCAAAGAGACACATTTCACGAGACACAGCATGACTTGTCCAGATTAATGTACAATTGAAGATGGAGAATTGGCTGAAAGGTCCCCAGACATGTGCTATATTTACAGTAATATAGTGGAGCACCAGTTTGTTGGGGATACCCAGGCACGCCTGCTGCGCATTGCTCACATCCCCAACCATAGAGGAAGGAGTTTGAGTATTACATATGACAGACCCCATTATGTGAATGTCGCAACTAATTTAATAACCAATATCTCAATATATATAAGAACGATTGAGGGTGAAAACTTCCCATTCGGTAACGGGGCTTAACAGTGAAGCTACACTTTCGACGCACTGAGTTATAATGGATAGAAAGCCTTTCACCGTCTATCGAGGGGTGCGATACCAGCGCGGTAGTGGACTTGGGTCCATTTTTTCATCCATACTACGTACGGCTGTTCCTTTGCTGAAGAGGGGTGCCAGATACCTTGGAAGGAAAGCGCTACAATCAGGACTTAACACTGCAGAAGACATATTGGCCGGGGCTAAACCTAAAGAGCTCTAAAAAAACATTTAAAGCGTACACGGGACGAAATCATCAAAGATGCAAAGAGAAAAATGCGTGGTGGCGGGAAGAAGAAGAAGCGGCTGCCGGAAGAAGAAGGGTCACGTGGTATTAAACGTAAAAGGCTATCAAAAAAGAAGTGCTGTAAGCGAATGAAACCTATGGTTGACCACTTTTTTGACTGATATAAGCTAAAGACATTGATCTCATGAATCATAGTTTGTTTACCACTTGTCGAGAGAGGAGTCACTATTTCGCCATGGCACGCTTCATCCACCTATGTAGTTCACAATGCTGTAAATCGGAGCTGTCCCTTTTTGAGCTGCCTCCAACCCAAGTTTCTATTGAGCACAGTGACTTTATTACAATTAACCCTTTAAACACAATTAGTTCCCCGAGTGCACCTATAGAATTCGTGATACCCAGCTCAGGCCCTTACTTTTTTGATCCAAGCTGTGTGCGCATGTACGCTAAGCTACGTATAGCCCATTCTGATGGAACGGTCTGCGATGACAAATATGCTGTATACCCTGAAACAAACTTTCTGCACTCCATATTCAACCAGTGTGACGTATATTTAAATCAGACCAACATATCGGCAGGCACGGGGTACTATCATCTACGAGCCTATCTGGAAAATGTCCTCAACTTTTCCAAAGAAGCGAAGGCTACCTTTTTAAGTGCCGAGGGATATTATCAAACTAAAGATGAAAGTAGTATAAAGGACAAATTTAAAAATTCTAAAAAGAAAATATACGAGTGTACGGCGAGTGAAATTAAGTTCACCAAAACAACTAGAAATTGAGAAAAATTTACTAAACGCTACAGTGAAATATCCTATTAACAGAGTGCAAATCAAACTATATACGGTTCCTGCAGGGTTGGCATCGAAGCAGATAGAAAACATTGCCCTGGGAAATCTTCCTAAAAGGATATTAATCGGCATGCAGGACCATGCTTCGGTGAATGGAAAATATAAAAAGAGTGCCTTTAAATTCGAGAATTTCGGACTTAAAAATATAACTCTATACGTTAATGGCACTGCTTTGGGTGGAACAATGGGTACGGACTATTCATCAGACGCTGTGTTACCTCTTTGCGCCAGAGCCTATAGTAATCTGACCCATATTGCAGGTGATTGTGATGAGCTTGGTAATGGGGTAACGCAGGAAGAATTCATTGATCAATTTAACCTTTATCCGTTTGACATTACACCTGACTTATCTGCTAGCGTAAATACCCATTTAACCCCACAGCAGAGCGGAAACATCTCAGTGCGGCTGGAATTCGCCAAGCCTATAGACGCTCCTATTAGTGTACTAGTATATCTCGAATCGCAAGCCCTAATAGAAGTAGATAGATTTAGGAGCGTTATCACTGACTTTTAAAATGGATGCTAATACACTTCAGAAGTAATGAGCGAGTCACACGTTCCAAATTTATCGGCGTGTTTGCGAAGAATGAAACATTGAGTTTGCCAAGTACGCGAGAATGCGGTAGTCTTATTGTGAACACAGATGTCATCGGTAATGAAGGGATTCACTGGATCGCTGTCTATTTTAAAAATAGACAGCGCCTGTACTATTTTGATTCACTCGGTACTCAACCCTGGAGTGACCCTATTATTGTAAAATTTCTCGCTCAGTTACATATTCCCGAAGTTGTATGGAACCCATTTCGTATACAAGGATATTTTAGTAATGTTTGCGGAATGTACTGCGTCTCATTTCTCACGCATATGTCATGTGATAAAGAATTTATAAATTTTTTAAATTTATTTGACCCGTGTCACACTCGCCGAAACGATGAAATGGTATGCAGACAGATAAAAATCCGTTTTCCAATTGTACGTACTCGTTGTATAGTATAATGTTTTTGTTCGTATATTTGTAACGGTATATTCTGTAGTTGGTTATTGTACTGATTTCTTTCATTTAATAAATTTATGAAAATATATTGTCTTCTTACCCCAAAAAGATCGAAAAACACTTACATTATTTCGGTGTGACATTGCTGACTGATCAGTATATCCTCCGTATTCATGACACGAGATTCTTCAAAAGATTGTATAACACGTGTCAAATCCTCATCGGACCTTAAAGGAATAATGTTCATTCTTTTAAAACATATACAGAGTATTCAGACAGATCCCCATTATGTGAAGATATCTTTGGTCATTTAAGAGGAATAACATTGATTGCCATAAAAAATTTCGATTTTAGCATAATGGGGATAATAAAACCAAATAACATTGATTGCATAAAAAAATTTTTTTTGGTGAGTATCTATTTGACGAGATACTACAACCCATCCATATATATAAAATCGAATATAGACACTTACATTTCTATGGTAGTCCCTTGCGTCGGATTGTAAGGAGCGTCACTGCAAATATCTTCACGGTTTGCGTTGGAAATAATTCATCACGGTCAATCGCGTTAAAAAGACTAATTGCGTTAATGCTGCAGTGTCACTTTCTTCATACAAATCTGGGGAGACGTACAGGTCCATGGTGGAGGATGTGTGACATTGCTGACTGTTCAGTATATCCTCCGTATTCATGACACGAGATTCTTCAAAAGATTGTATAACACGTGTCAAATCCTCATCGGACCTTAAAGGAATAATGTTCATTCTTTTAAAACATATACAGAGTATACAGACAGATCCCCATTATGTGAAGATATCTTTGGTTCATTTAAGAGGAATAACATTGATTGCCATAAAAAATTTCGATTTTAGCATAATGGGGATAACCAAATAACATTGATTGCATAAAAAAATTTCGTTTTGGTGAGTATCTATTTGACGAGATACTACAACCCATCCATATATATAAAATCGAAATATAGACACTTACATTTCTATGGTAGTCCCTTGCGTCGGATTGTAAGGAGCGTCACTGCAAATATCTTCTACGGTTTGCGTTGGAAATAATTCATCACGGTCAATCGCGTTAAAAAGACTAATTGCGTTAATGCTGCAGTGTCACTTTCTTCATACAAATCTGGGGAGACGTACAGGTCCATGGTGGAGGGAATGATTATTCACTGACGCGAAAATAGCTACTGTTACTCCCAACTGAAAAATATCCCCTTTTATATGCACAATCGCCAAGCTCCGCCCCAAAAGACCAGATGTTCATCGTGATTGGCTGCGATGTAGCTGGGTGGAGCTATGATGTGTACCAATCCGCTATAACGGGTCCGGACGAGTAACATATATATAAAATCGTGTTTCTTGTGAATAAATTATAGACACTTACATTTCTATGGTAGTCCCTTATATTATATTTTTATTTTTACTTACAAGTTATTAGTAATGTTTTCACAAATTCTTGTGTTAACATAATTTCAATTGTTAACTTATTTTATAATAAAGAAATATATCCTAATTATATTTTTAAAAGAGCATTCGGTTTCCACGTTAAACTGTGGGTCTAAGGCGGAGTGAAAACCTTTCCAATTCGGCGAGAAATTACACTAGGGGACAACGAAAATTATTTGGTGTTTCTTATAGAACTTTTGATACTGATTCCGGTTTCAGAATTTTTCTATCACCCATAGTTTTCGAGAAAATAATATTTCCATTTACTCAGAGTTTCCCGCAGATCTTATAGACAATGCAGGTCCTGAGCTTTAATTATCTCGATGAAATAGTGAGCAATCGACGAGATGTATTTCTGAATCCACGTTAAACTGTGGGTCTAAGCGGAGTGAAAACCTTTCCAATTCGGCGAGAAATTACGCTAGGGAACAACGAAAATTATTTGGTGTTTCTTATAGAACTTTTGATACTGATTCCGGTTTCAGAATTTTTCTATCACCCATAGTTTTCGAGAAAATAATATTTCCATTTACTCAAAGTTTCCCCTTATAGACAATGCAGGTCCTGTACACAATTGTTTGAACACGATTGTTCGAAAACCATAGTTCGAAAAACAAAAAGTATTAAAAAACATTAAAAGTTAAAAATCTTTATTCATACGTTATTCAAAGTTAAAAATCTTTATTAATAAAACAGGATAGAAGCATATGAAAGTCAAGGTAAACTATAGTTGCAAATTATAGTTAGGTTAGGTTAGGTTAGGTTAGGTTAGGTCTCTTACATATAAAAACCCATTCACTAAGAGCATTGGCTTTCCTTTCTCACTAGAAACAAACTCTGCCATTTTAAGGGTGGTTTAACTGCAGCACTATAAATGTTATAGTTTAAATGAAGAGGCTAACCTTCTTATTTACGTCTTCGTATTTGCGTCTTGGCAACTAAGATTTTATTTAGTTGGTTGTTCATTCGAACAATTATAACGTCGAATAATTGTTGCTTCGAACAACTGTTTTTCGAACTATGGTTTTCGAACAATTGTGTTCGAACAATCGTCCGTAATTCGATTATTATTTATTATAATTGTGGGTATAGTTAACCTGGAAAAAAGAAAGTAAATTTAAATTAGTACACTTAACGTTATTTGAACAAAACTCTCTCTCTCTCTCTCTCTCTCTCTCTCTCTCTCTCTCTCTCTCTCTCTCTCTATATATATATATATATATATTATATATAATTAATGTGGGTATATCTAAGAAATGGAGTGAAGAGAGGATTTGTTCAAGCTGTCTGGGAGAAAGGTAAAAATTATGGTCAGAAAAAAATCGCCTCTGGCAATAGGTGAATCGAATGGACACAGAGTCTCCTTTTCCTCGTGTGTGTGTGTGTGTGTGTGTGTGTGTGTGTGTGTGTGTGTAGATTTGAGAATACGATCGTGTGTTTTGGTTAATTTCAATTGATTAATTTCTTTAGAATTCGTTTTTTTTGCAATTTTCTTCGTTTCTTCTTTCGTTTTTCGGTATTTAAATAGGAAATAAATGATTTATTGGAACGTGTGTTTAAATGAATCTTCCAATTGATTAACTATATAAATATATTGTGGTATTTTATATGGTTGAATCTTCCAATTGATTAACTATATAAATATATTGTGGTATTTTGATTAATATATGTTTCTTCGTAAGCGCATTGAGAATGTGTTTCATTGTAGAGTAATTTAGATTTCGGCTTTTTTCAATTTTCTTCGCAGGGGATTGGGGGGGAATGAGACCCGACCCCGTTATAGCGGATTGTGTTTTGGCTAATTTCAATTGATTAATTTCTTTAAATTTCGTTTTTTTTTCAATTTTCTTCGCAGGGGAATGAGGCTCTGTGTGTTTCATAAATTTTCATTTCGTTTGGAGTGAAGGGAGGCTTATCAGGGATTGGGGGGAAGGTCTCTCAACCAGCAGGTGTTCTTCGAAACCGACCCCGTTATAGCGGATTGTGTTTTGGCTAATTTCAATTGATTAATTTCTTTAAATTTCGTTTTTTTCAATTTTCTTCGCAGGGGAATGAGGCTGTGTGTGTTTCATAAATTTTCATTTCGTTTGGAGTGAAGGGAGGCTTATCAGGGATTGGGGGGAAGGTCTCTCAACCAGCAGGTGTTCTTCGAAACCGACCCCGTTATAGCGGATTGTGTTTTGGCTAATTTCAATTGATTAATTTCTTTAAATTTCGTTTTTTTAAATTTTTTTTCTTCGCAGGGGATGAGGCTCGTGTGTTTCATAAATTTTCATTTCGTTTCGTTATTCGTGACTTAAATATTTATAATAAAAATTAAGTGTGTAAAAATTATTTATTTAATAAAAAGAATTTGATTGGATTCATCTACCGTCATATATTGTGGTACACTATTTAAATGGATGATTAATATATGGTTTTTGCTATCTGGAATACATGGCGCTATCTGGCAACTGAATACATGGCGCTATCTGGCAACTCAGCCAGAATAGAGGTTTATAAAAGACCGAGAAGCTGATGAAAGAATCATTCAAGCTCGGCTCCCAGCCGAGCAAGGACCTCTGGTCCTTCTCTTTCTGGCCCTTTGGGAAAACCCCTTAGAGGCCTCTTAGGTTAGGTAAACGAAAATAACTTGGGGGAGAACTCCGCCTCCAAGTTGCATGCCTTGCAATCAAAGGCAACTACTCTCTCTCTCTCTCTCTCCTTCAGGTGTACCCCTCCCCCCTTGGCTCAGCCAACTGGCTGATTAGGAGCCTATAAAACCACGCCTACTCGGCTGAAGTCTTAATATGCACTTGGCTCCTGCCAGGTGAACACCTCTCCTCCTTTCTCTCCTCTTCTCTCTCCTTTCTGGCCCTTTGGGGGAATAGCTTGGGGGAGAACTCCACCTCCAAGTTGCATGCCCCTTGCAACCCCGGTTGTCAACAAAGGGTCCTTTGTTTTTTTTTTCTTTTTTCTTTTGCTTTTTTTGCAACCCCCCACCCCCCTTTGCAACATTACGTAATCACTTGCAACATTCCTGCACTCTAACCTTTTGCGGCTATTCTACTTACCCAAAATCCCACTGTTGCCTCATTAAGTGAAGCAATTAATCCGTCAATATTACACATTAAACAACATAGGGGAGAGCAAGGAGCCTTGTCTCACCCTGCAAGAGGAGTCAAAACATTCGGATAGTACATTGCCTCACCTAACGGTAAAAGATAGGTGGGAATATCAAAATTTCAATAAATTTAATATGTACATGGGAACTTTCCTGTCTTCTAGTTTTTTAAATAAAATATTGTGGTTCACTCTATCATATGCCTTACTTATGTCTTGGAAACAGCTATAAATAGTTGAATTACTGTCAATGTATTTAGATATTGTTTCTTTAAGTACATAGATACACAGGTCAGTTGAGTGGGACCTTTGAAAACCAAACAAATAAAGAGAGGTCCATAGGTAATCATTTAATCGGAGTAACAAGAGTTTTTCTAGTAGTTTCGAGGAGCATGAAGCGACAGCAATAGGCCTGTAATTATTGCTGGACAGAATGTCTCCATACTTATTTTTGACCAGAGGCAAGATATATACCCTCATGAACCCTTGCTATGAGCAAGCATGGCTGATAGGAGCAATGACATTTGCAGACATACTACGTCATGGCATATTTTAAGTGCTCATTCGATCGGTCATCTACCCCTGACGCAGAACTAGTCTTTAACTCTTTCATTAACCTCTTTACTTCAGGAACTGATATCAAAGTACTTTCCTTTGTCCCTCCCATAGTCGTTTCGCTGCAATATATCTTAAGATTATTCCTACTCACACTGTTAAGAATGTTAGAGTAGTAGTTTATCCACAGCTTTGCAATTTCACCTCCTCCGACACCCCGTTGATTGTCGGAAGGACATTTTTGACACCCGTTTGATCCTTAACAAATTTCCAAAATTTGTTATTATCGCTATTTTTGCAAGCTTCACAGGCTTTTGATGCTCGAATAGACTCTTCTTCCTGTTTACATCGCCTCATGGCCGCTTTATAGTGACCCCCTCCTTTTACACATATTCATGTATACTGATCCTAATCTGGGTCTACCATGAAAGCACCGCAAATCGTAGGCGTCTTTCGATTCCCTCTTCACGGGGGCAATAAAATCATTCCATCCAGGAATAATCTTTATATGATAGTTATATATATATATATATATATATATATATATATATACACCTTTCCTTGTCTTTCAAAAGTTCCATACGATGATTCCTCATTTCACGAAGGTCAAGCTTGTCGCTCCTCCTCTCGAGTTGGTTTGGTGAAATAGTGAGTTGCTTTCTTGTACTATCCACCTCACATAGCCAAGTACGCCCTGCTCGTCGGGGATATTGTTCTGAGCCAGGCGTCTAATTTTCTTTTGAAGGTGTCCACTGTAACACCATTCGTGTTTCTTAGGTCTTTGGGCAGCTGATTAAACAGTTTTGGTCCTCTTACAACAAAACTATTTTCTTTCAGGGTTAAGGATGTTCCCTCTCTCGACTTTAATTTGGGAACACGACACAGTCTCGTTTTATACTTTTCACTGTTGTTTGGAGAGTTAGAGGGTTCAGAGTAAGATTATGGACTAGTTTCTCCATTATTTTCCAAGTGTAAATAATGGTGTATCTCTCTCTTCTCCTTTCCAGTGAATATAGGTTTAGTTCCCGTAACCTTTCCCAGTAATTTTGTTCTTTGCACCCATTGATCTTGGCTGTAAAGCTTCTCTGAATCCCTTCTAGCTGTCTAATGTCTTCTTTTTTATATGGGGATGTTAGGACCGAGCATTATTCCAATTTCAGTATGATCAGTATTTTCAGTAGAGGAATCATTATATCCCTATCCCTTCGTTTAAAGGTTCTCAGTATCTGCCCAGTTATTCTCTTTGTTCTGTTTACTGATATCTTAATTTGTGTTTCAAATTTCGCATCATCCGTCATTACACCCCCTAATTCTTTTGCTCTAGAATTTCTCTGAATTTCCTGTCCATTTGGGGTATAATATTCATGGATTTCAGCTGAAATTTCTCGGTGTTAAACTTCATATTGTTGTCATCCTTCCACTTGTAGATTCTGTTTATGTCGGTTTGTAAAGATCCTATATCTTCTGGGATTCCTATTTTTCTAGTGATCTTTGTGTCATCGACAAAGGATGTTACTGTGCTGCCTCTGGTAACGTCCTCATCTATGTCAGTTAGCATGATTATGAAGAGTAGTGAGCTAATACTGTTCCTTGTGGTATTGAGCTGAGGACCTCTGATTCTGATGAAGATACTCCTTGTACTGTAACGACTTGTCGCCGCTCAATAAGGAAATTATATATCCATTTCCTACTTTTCGTGTTATTCCATATACTTCAGTTTATATATTATGATTCCATGGTCACACTTGTCGAACGCTTTGGCAAAGTCTGTGTATTACAGCATAGTTTTCATTACTTTCAAGTGCATCAATAATGTTGTTGTAGTGTTCCATTAGTTGTGATAGGCATGATCTGCCTGACCGAAATTCATGTTGGTTATCAGTTAATTTTTTCTGAGTTTCCAAAACGTCATAGATTTCCTGTCTAACTATTCTTTTAAATATTTTAGTGAGATGAGATGTAAGCGACACTGGCCTATATTTTTTGCCCTTGGATCGATCTCCTCCTTTATATACTGGGACTATGTTTGCGCCCTTCAAGATGCCCGGTATTTCTCTCGTGTCTAGTGATCGTCTCCATATCCAATATAGGGGCTCAGCGATTGCATTCTTGCAGTTTTTGATCAGTGTGGCATTCCATTTATCCGGTCCTGCCGCTGAGTGTTCTTTTAGTTTCCCTATAGCTTGTGTAATATCATCTGTCGTAAAGTCGAAATCCGTTATACTTTCACCTTGTAGTTCTTCTTTAAAGAACGCGTTTCTATCGCATATTAATTTATCAGATTTTGGGACACTGAAAGATGATTCGTACTGAGTTCTTAATATTTCAGCTACTTCTCTTAGATCATCAGATAAAGCACTATTCTCGTTTTTCAGAGGTCCTATAGTCGCATGGTTTTTCGACTTCCTTTTAGCAAAATTATAGAAGTACTCTGAGTTAACCTTCATCGCTTCTATTAGCGTCGTCTTCTTTTTCTGTATGCTTCTCAATTAGTTCCTGTATGACGTCATCGCTACTCTGCAGTTTATCATTTAATATTTTTCTGATGTTGTCTTTACAGTTACTTAATTTTGCAGTCACTCTTTTTCTCTCTCGAAACAATGACCTCTTTTGTCTCTCAAACCTGCTTCTCTTTCCTCTTTGTTGTATTTTTGGGACATGTCTTTCCACAATTTCCAGCGTCTTCTCCTCTAAAGTCATTAGCATCTCTTCCGTTGTCTTTGCATCGAAAATGGTTTTCCAGTCTATTACTTCCATGCTGGATGCAACATCTTCCCAGTTTATAGCTTTGGAATGAAAATTAAAAATTTCGAATTTGCTTCTTTCTGTTGTGTGTGTTCTTTCCTTTCCTGCTGCTTTTATATTAGTTGTTATATCAATAATGTGGTCCGATATTATATTTGGGGATATTTCTACATTATCAATTAGTTTGCTGTTGTTTATGAATACTAAATCTAGGCAGTTGTTTTTTCTTGTGTTTTTTGTTATTTCT
Source organism: Bathynomus jamesi (assembly GCA_023014485.1). NCBI lineage: Eukaryota > Metazoa > Arthropoda > Malacostraca > Isopoda > Cirolanidae > Bathynomus > Bathynomus jamesi. Next base: position 66,706 of record JAJOZX010013044.1, read on the forward strand.
TGTGTTACCATAAATTCATCAGCCAGAGCTAGTAGCATTTTTACCTGCTCCTGGTCTTCCCGTGTGCCCCCCTTGCCCTGGTGTATACATATATTTTTTCATATCCTTTTATATTTCATGAATGGGAAATTAAAATCATCACAGAGAAAAATATTTGGCGTTGAAGAGTGTACATCTTTACCTAGTTTCTTACCTCTTTAATGGAATCTGAAAATTTTGAGGTTGGCGTGTTTGGGGGTCTATAGTCTATACATTACAATTAGTACCATACTTAATTTTTCAACTTTTGCTGCTACACATTCTACGTAGCTGGTTGTCGTACTTATAGTCATTTCTGCCATATGCCTTTCGCGTGTGTAAATAACACATCCTCCTTTACGTCTCACTGTTCTGTCGGCTCGGAGTATGTTATAGTTGTCAATTTGTATTTCTTTTTTGTCAACACAGAACTCACAGTTTTCACAGTTCACCTGGCAGTCCTTTTGATGAGTTTCCGTGAGGCATGCAAAGTCTGCTCCGGCTTCTTGTATGAGTCCTTTCAGGTATAAAACTTTGTTGGGGGAATGATTTGATTTAAGGCCCTGAATGTTGGCTAGGATTATTTTTAATTTTTCTCTATCGTTTTCGCATACAGATGGTTCCGATTCGTTTTCCAATGATGGTGACGGTTTCGTTGCCTTGTGGTTCTCCGAGAATTTTCCTCTTTTAAGCTTTGTCGGTACCTGTTGTCCTGATAACGCATGAAGTGTCTTTGTGCGTGCCTTCTGCCCGACTCTCGGATTCCTATATTTGTCAGCTGACTTTATATTTGCTGGATAGTATTTAGCAGCTGAGTTGTGTTGGCTACGTCTAAAAAATTGGTACCCTTCTTTGATGTTCGTTTTTCCTGTTCAACTGTTGCGTTCGTTTGAGGGTGGTAGTAACGGCATTTCTGTCCGTATTTGCACTTCCCATATCTTGTATAGGTGTTGCAGACAGTAAGATGGTGGAACTTGCACTTCTTTTCAAATTTGCAATATCCACTTGTATAATGTGTGTTACATAATGTGGGATGTGCATAGATGCATTGCCCATCCCGATATCTGCAGTTCCCTTTTGCGTAGTATTTACATACGGTATTTTCTACACTTCTACTTCTTGTTATCTTATTAGTTTCAATGTTCTTAATTTTGGTATTATCTTTATTTTGCTTCGGCTGTTTATTTCCTACGTTTTTAGTTATTATCTTATCATTTCGCTCGTTGGACAGTTTTACAGTATTACCTCGCAACTTTTACTTATCTCTTTTCTTTCATCTATGTCTTCATTCCGTATTATATTGTTTATATTGTTATTCGTTATTTCGTCCTCTCTCTCATCCACCCGAATTTTCATTGAGACATTTCTGGACTCTTGTTTCCCCATTATTTCATCCTTTTTCGTAACACTCGAGTTTGCTTTCTCCATTTCTTTAAATACCGAGAAGGAGTTTACAGTCTGTGTACATGCGTCACACAGAAATTTGATTCCCACGATCTGTTTCGCGTTCGAGATAAGAGATATTTTCCTATCATCCCAATTCATGCAGATAAAGTTGTGCAGTTTTTTACAGAAATCGCATCTTATTGCTGCATTTTCATTTGTTCAGGTTACACAAATTGCAGATTAAGTGAGAATTTGGAACCATGGTCATGCTGTTCATTAATTAGCGTAAAAAGAAACACACACACACATATTATTTATTTATTTTTCCTTTCTTTCCTTTCGATGGTCACGAGGGGTTTTCTAACCTGTCTAATCTTTTTCCTGCTTTGTTTCAAAATTTCTCGAATGTCAACCGTATTACGGTTTAAATATATACGTTAAACTGGTGATAAGTTATGTAAACTGTATTGCACTTTCTTAATTTTACTGAATTTCACTCAACAGTTCATATGCACGGATTCACTGATACTTTATACACTTTCGGGTGTAAACAGAATAAACCGCCGAGTAGTTTATTCCCTTCTTATTTGGGTGTTAATACAGAGAGAGACACAACACGTCCATTCCCCACAAGGTACAAGCAAACTATATATATATATATATATATATATATATACATTTTAACTGCAACCAACACACAGTATAATTAATGTAAAGAACGACGCTTGTGTAGAAGAACGTTCCGCACAAGATGAGGAGGGAGAACGTTCTTCTACACAAGCGTCGTTCTTTACATTAATTATACTGTGTGTTGTTTGCAGTTAAAATGTATATATATATGTACGGCATGCGAAGGTGCCCCCTCAGGACATTGGTTTCTGCTCGTATGTAGGAGAATTACGACTTCTGATTAATCGTGGCCCATGGTGTAGTGGATAGCATATCTGACCGGCAATCGGAAGATCTCGGGTTCGATTCCCGGGTGGTTACCTCATTTTTCACTTGTTCGTTCTCCCTCCTCATCTTGTGCGGAACGTTCTTCTACACAAGCGTCGTTCTTTACATATATAGCATAGCCAACATTCAGGGCCTTAAATCAAATCATTCCCCCAACAAAGTTTTATACCTGAAAGGACTCATGCAAGAAGCCGGAGCAGACTTTTCATGCCTCACGAAAACTCACATAAAGGACTGCCAGGCGAACTGTGAAAATTGTGAGTCCTGTATTGACAAAAAGAAATACAAATTGACAACTATAACATCCTCCGAGCCGACAGAACAGTGAGAAGTAAAGGAGGATGTGCTATTTACACACGCGAAAGGCATATGGCAGAAATGACTAAAAGTACCTCAAACAGCTACGTAGAATGTGTAGCAGCAAAAGTTGAAAAATTAAATATGGTACTAATTGTAATGTACAGACCCCCAAACACGCCAACCTCAAAATTTTCAGATTCCATTAAAGAGGTAAGAAATTGATTGAAAGATCTACACTCTCCAACCCCAAATATTTTTCTCTGTGGTGATTTTAATTTCCCATTCATGAAATATAAGAGGATAGGAAAAAATATATGTATACGCAGTGGTGGGATTAAAATTTTAAGAACCGGTTCGCCCTCCCCTCCCCTTATCCCTCTTCTCCTCTCCCTTCCTCGTCAGAAATGAAAACTAAAAAAATGTTTTTATTGAAATTCCTTATTTAATTTCCTTTTAAATATTTCCAAATAGCTACTTGATTATCATTATTGTCTTTATTTCTTCCTTTTTTGATCCTATTGTCATCGGCTGTGTGGTTATTGCTCTGCCACGTTTGAACTGATGGAGTGGGGTCCCAGGAATCGAATGGAAGGCCAATCAAATTAATTGCCATCAAATTTGTCACATTTTGAACTGTAAGACGGCTTCTTTTATCTGAATATATAATATTCATAGTTGAAAACCCTCTTTCTGCCTCCGCGGAACTAACGGCAACAGTATTGAGGATATTTTTAGCCTTTTGTATAGTGGGTGGAATCCCATGATGATGGCGATTTTTTAAAACATTTTCCAAATAGTCGCAGAAATCATTGATGTTGATTTCATAATTAAGGATTTCATTGAATTCACACAATTTCTCTTCGGCGGCTTTCCAAGGGACAACAACTTCATCGATATTCCAAGAATCTGGCTCAAGTATTATTCACTAGTTCATGAATTCTATTATCACTATTTTGTGCATTATTTCTTGTTTTTAAATGATCACAGTCCATCAACCTGGTTTTCATATGTTTGATGATTTCATCCAGTAGTTTCTCACGAGGAAGGTTTCTATAGATTTAATTTTCTATGAAATCAATATTTTTAAAGGCGTCGGATTTTTTGGTTTCATCAAATTTCTTTTCGAAGGTTCCTTGATTTTCTTTAAGCATTTCAAAAGCCAAAATTGATCTTTTTATTAGTTTTTCAGCTCTCGCGATTTTTAGATTTCTGGTTTGAAGGGCGTTGGAAAGTAGTGATATTTCTTGTAGTATGTCAATCATTAATGCCAAATCGCCTAAGAAGAATTTGTTGCGAAGACGAGTAGCCATTCTTGAATATTTTTCGTTTGATGAAAAATATTTGTATAAAGCTGGATAAGCACGCCATACAGCAGGTGTTGATCTTAAACTGCAAGCAGCCCATCTTGGCCCCAAAACTCTACCAATCTTTATAATTTCTAGTCCAAGTGCTTCCGAAATGTTGAAAAGTTCCATTTGATTTTTGTTTGATTGGTGAAAAATCATGTAGATTTTATCTATGAACATTTTGAAAAGATTCATTTGTTTTATTTCAGCGATAGAATCATCTAAAACAAGTTGCAGGCGGTGATTCAAACAACACCAGATGACGATGTCAGGAAAATCTTGTATAAATCTGGCGCTCACCCCTGATTTGCGACCAAGCATCACACTTGCACCATCAGAACAAAATGCGACCAAATTATTTTTCAAATATCCAATATCAAATCCAACTGCGTGTAAACTTGTTAACAAATTTGGGTGCTACTGTAGTATGCGGTCAACCTACGATTGGTTAGGTTTAATCATGATATTTTCGTTAAAACTAACGAAAATATCATGACTAAACCTAACCAATCGTCAAGGGCGATTGACAATGGGATGTAAACAAACAATTAGTAAACAAGATAAGAAGCTATAATTAAAAGGTAGACCGCCGAATCGTAGGTAGACCGCATACTACAGTAGCACCCAAATTTGTGTATATTGTTTCAGCATCCTGTGCTTCCAGCTCAACCAAATCGAGGAAAATTGTTGGCGAAATATCAGAATCTTCTACTTTTAAAAAAATTATGAGCACTGATTTGCTAGATATAGTTGAAGCTTCATCAATGATGATACAAAGCTTTAAATTTGTTTAATTATTTTAGTAAATATTTCCTTTTTAATTTCTCTTGCAATGTGATCAACTATGTTAACGGCATTTTTCCGAGAATGAAGTCCCACTCCCATGTCCAACCCATTTTTTACTTGTAGTTCAATCTCATGTTCAATGTCAGCAAATGGCCTAGTTCTTTTTGCCATACTGTAAATGGTATTAAAGACTCTACATGTAGAGCTGATATGTTTTTGGTTCATTTTATCCACGCATTTGGTAATTACATCATCCGCACGATCTTTCAATTGTTTTACGCATATTTGGTGTGCCTTCGATGAAAAGTGTTCATTCATTTTCTTTCTAAGAGATGCTTGCTGGACAGTTTTATCTTTTCCTGATGCTTCAGTACTGCAGTTTTCCCATTCCATCGATACATGAATCCCCTTCATGTTTATTGAATCAATTTTTGCGCAGTAATTACAACTCAGTTTCTTGTTGTGAACAAACAAACCATTATATTTTTTCTGGAATTCTTCGACCTGTTTCGTTCTCTAGCAATCAGGAAGAGCAGTTGCTGGAAATTCATCTCTGGTTTGCACAGTATTGAAAGTGGAAGTTTCATTGCCTGTTGGTGTTAGATGTTCGCTTGGATCTTCGTTTGAACTTTTAGATCCCGGTTTCTTTGTAAAAAAAATCAGACAAAACATGTTGTCGCTTCATTTTCGGGGCTGAAATAGATAAATTTTGAATTATAATAACAACAGGGCTGGACTGGCAATGGTTAAGAGGTCCTCTAAATTTCGGATCCTTATTATTATTATTATTTTATTTTATTGTTATTTTATTAGCGTATTACGGTAATAAAATATAAAAGTTACCAGATCTAACTACTCGCGTTAAAAAATTAACTATATAGTGGTACTTATAATAAGTAATTTATTGTATATTCGTACAAATGTATAACATCGATACCACGGCTAGACAGCTAGAAACACACCGACCACTGCTTTATCTAGACACGGACTGAAAAATGTACGCCTTCTCACATCCTCCCTTCTCCCTATGTGCGCGTGCGTCAGCTTCCGACAGCAAGTCACGTGATCAACTTAGTGCCGTTCAGAAAAGCATTGTTGATGGTGGTTATGAATATACGTACAAATTTTTATTGCGTGTTTTTATAAAATAAATATTCGGTACAAAGAAAAATCATGCACGAACTGAAAGGGTTAAGGACCGGTTCGGCGAACTCGGGAAATTTTAGGAACCGGTTCGCACGAACCGGTGGGAACCGGCTGAATCCCACCACGAGAAGACCAGGAGCAGGTAAAAATGCTACTACCTCTAGCTGATGAATTTATGTTAACGCAAGAAATAACGGAAAACAAGCAAAAAACAACTGCCTAGATTTGGTATTCACAAACAACAGTAATCTAATTGATAATGTAGAAATATCCCCAACTATGATATCGGACCACAAAATCATTGCAATAACAACTAATATAAAGGCAACAGGAAAGGAAAGAACACGCACAACGGAAAGGAGCAAATTCAAAATTTTTAATTTTCACTCCAAAGCTATAAACTGGGAAGATGTGACATCCAGCATGGAAGTAATAGATTGGAAAACCATTTTCGAGGCCAAGACAACGGAGGAGATGCTAATGACCTTAGAGAAGAAGACGTTAGAAATTGTGGAAAAACATGTCCCAAAAATACAACAAAGAGGAAAGAGAAGCAGGTTCGAGAGACAAAAGAGGGCATCGTTTCGAAAGAGAAAAAGAGTGAGTGCAAAATTAAGTAACTGTAAAGATAACACCATCAGAAAAATATTAAATGATAAACTGCAGAGTAGCGATGACGTCATACAGGAACTAATCGAGAAGAATACAGAAAAAGAAGAAGACGACGCTATAGAAGCGATAAAGGTTAACTCAAAGTACTTCTATAATTTCGCAGAAAAGAAAGTCGAAAAACCATGCGACTATCGGACCTTTAAAAACCGAGAATAGTGCGTTATCTGATGATCTAACAGAAGTAGCTGAAATATTAAGAGCTCAGTACGAATCATCTTTCAGTATCTCAAAAACTGACAAATTGATATGCAATAGAATCGCGTTCTTTGAAGAAAAACTACAAGGGGAAAGTATAACGGATTTCGACTTTACGACGGATGATATTACACAAGCCATAGGAAAACTAAAACACACTCAGCGGCAGGACCGGATAAATGGAATGCCACACTGATCACAAACTGCAAGAATGCAGTCGTTGAGCCCCTATATTGGATATGGAGACGATCACTAGACACGGGAGAAATACCGGGCATCCTGAAGGGCGCGAACATAGTCCCAATATAAAAAGGAGATCGATCCAACGCCAAAAACTATAGGCCAGTGTCGCTTACATCTCATCTCACTAAAATATTTGAAAGAATAGTTAGACAGAAAACCTATGACTTTTTGGAAACTCGGAAAAAATTTCATGATAACCAACACGGGTTTCGGTCAGGCAGATCATGCCTATCACAACTAATGGAACACTACAACAATATTATTGATGCACTTGAAAGTAATGAAAACTATGATGTACTATACACAGACTTTGCTAAAGCGTTCGACAAGTGTTACCATGGAATCATAATGCATAAACTGAAATATATGGGAATAACAGGAAGAGTAAGGAAATGGATATATAATTTCCTTAGTGAGCAGCGGTAAGTCGTTACAGTACAAGGAGTATCTTCATCAGAATCAGAGGTCCTCAGCTCAGTACCACAAGGAACAGTATTAGCTCCACTACTCTTCATAATCATGCTAACTAACATAGATGAGGACGTTACCAGAGGCGGCACAGTAACATCCTTTGCAGATGACACAAAGATCAGTAGAAAAATAGGAATCCCAGAAGATATAGGATCGCTACAAACAGACATAAACAGAATCTACAAGTGGACGGAAGACAACAATATGAATTTTAACACCGAGAAATTTCAGCTGTTTCGGTACGAAAAAAGAGAAGACCTAAAATCATGGAATATTATACCCAAAATGGACAGGAAATTCAGGGAAATTCTAGAGCAAAAAATTTAGGGGTTGTAATGACAGATGATGCGAAATTTGAAACACAAAATAAGATAGCAGTAAACAGAGCAAAGAGAATAACGGGACAGATGTTGAGAACCTTTAAACGAAGGGATAGGAATGTAATGATACCTCGAATGAAAACCCTGATCATACCCAAATTGAAATACTGCTCGGTCCTAACATCCCCATATAAAAAATAAGACATTAGACAGCTAGAAGTGATCCAGAGAAGCTTCACAGCCAAGATCAATGGGTGCAAAGAACTAAATTACTGGGAAAGGTTACGCGAACTAGACCTATATTCAATGGAAAGGAGAAGAGAGAGATACACCATTATTTACACTTGGAAAATAATGGAGAAACTAGTCCCTAATCTTACTCTGAACCCTATAACTCCCCAAACAACGGTGGAAAGTAGAAACGGTAGACTGTGTCGTATTCCCAAATTGAAGGCGAGACAGGGAACATCCTCAACCCTGAAAGAAAATAGTTTTGTGGTGAGAGGACCAAAACTGTTTAATCAGCTGCCCAAAGACCTAAGAAACACGAAGGGAGTTGCAGTGGACATCTTCAAAAGAAGACTAGACGCCTGGCTCAGAACAATCCCCGATGAGACGGGGCGTACCTGGGTATGTGAGGTGGATAGCACAAGAAACCAACTCACTACTTCACCAGGCCAACTCGAGAGTAGGGTCGACAAGCTTGACCTTCGCGAAATGAGGAATCATCGCGCGGAACCTTTGTAAAGTTGTAAGGTATATATATATATATATATATATATATATATACCGGGTGTCCCATAATTCTGGCATCATAGGAGGAATTCATATTTTTCTTATGCTCGGGATGTCAGTTTCCCGTCCACCACTCTGTTCAGTGACGAGGCTGTTTTTTTTATTGAAATGGTGAGGTAAATCGACAGAACACCCGCTACTGGTCTCAAAACAACCCTCACTGGTATACCTCTTCAAAGGAACAAGGTGCATCTCGGGTGATGGTATGGTGCGGCATTTGGAAGGATCGCATCATAGGCCCCCTCTTTTTCGATGAACATGTCACTGGAGGCACCTACCTACGTATGCTCAAGGAAGAAGCATTTCCCAGTGTCTTGAACGAAGAAGGAAATTTCCCAACATGGTTTCAGCAAGACGGCGCTCCTGCACATTACAGCACCCAAGTAAGGGAATACCTGTACCAACAATTCCCTGGTCATTGGATAGGACGTCGAGGGCCTGTGGAATGGCCAGCTAGAAGCCCGGATCTAACGCCACTAGATTCTTATCTCTGGGGCCACTTGAAAGCGCTGGTATAAGCAGAGAAAATTAGGAGTGTTGAACATTTGCGGCAGCGCATTATTGGGGCATGTAACACCATTACTCCCGACATCATTCACCGTGTGCTTGCTGACTGGGTATCACGTCTGAATTTGTGTATTGAAAACAATGGTGGACATATTGAGAACGTTCTGTAAATAAAAGCTTTTGTTTTGCCTTTTTTTATTATTTTCTCTTTGATGCCGGACTTATGGGACACCCTGTATATATATATATATATATATATATATATATTATATGAAAATTATTTCACGAAAGTAACACGTGAAAAATATTTATGATGAATAAAACCACGAAGGAAAGGAAACACAAAATGGTGCTCAAGCGCTTTCGTCTAATGACATACTGGAAATCTGCCCGGGTTTTAACACACTGCCTTTTATGGTTAAATTTCGATGTATATAAAAATAAAATGAAAATTAAAAGTTAATAAAGTAGCATACAAGTTTACCAAAGATTTAGCGTTCTACCCTTCTTATCTAAATCTGTTTTGAAGGAATTCAAAACAACAGGATCGAGTTGAAAAAGACCTTTGCTTATGTTGAAGTTATTTGAAAGTTGGATAATGGCAGACTCAAGAATATTTCTATTAACAATGTTGCTAGAGTGGAATAAAACTGAAGCATTATTCCAATCAATACAGTGGGATAACTCTGACAAATGGACGAAAAGGGCACTGGACAACTGTCCTGTTCTAACGGAATATTGATGCTGTTTTATACGTGTGTGCAAATCCTTTCCCGTCTGACCTATGTAAAAGGAATCACATTGTTTACAACCAATTTTATAGATAATAGGGAAAGCCCAGGTTTTAAGTTTAGTATCTATCGGAAAACAACAAACAATTTGTCCTACGTACACTTTTACTCGGGACATGACACCCCCACAAAGAAGGCCATTTTTTCATCAATGTTTCTCCGCGCCCTTAGGATCGCCAGTCCGGAATACATCGATGCCAAATTGGAAAAAATCAACGGTATTGGAAGTGATCTGTGTTATCCATCTGCATTTATGGAATCTTGTTTCAACAAGGCAAAACGAACTTTCTATCGTGTCAATAATAACACTCGTACTTTGTCAAAAAATATTTTAGTACTTCCATTTTTCCCGGGCTTTTTAGGCATTGCTAACGTACTTAAACTTTTGAATATTAATGTAGTATTTTCATATAACAATATTGTGAAAAATATCATAGTAAAAAATAGCCCTACCAATAATTCAGGCATTATCTATAAAATTGGTTGTAAACAATGTGATTCCTTTTACAAAGGTCAGACGGGAAAGGATTTGCACACGTATAAAACAGCATCAATATTCCGTTAGAACAGGACAGTTGTCCAGTGCCCTTTTCGTCCATTTGTCAGAGTTATCCCACTGCATTGATTGGAATAATGCTTCAGTTTTATTCCACTCTAGCAACATTGTTAATAGAAATATTCTTGAGTCTGCCATTATCCAACTTTCAAATAACTTCAACATAAGCAAAGGTCTTTTTCAACTCGATCCTGTTGTTTTGAATGCCTTCAAAACAGATTTAGATAAGAAGGGTAGAACGCTAAATCTTTGGTAAACTTGTATGCTACTTTATTAACTTTTAATTTTCATTTTATTTTTATATACATCGAAATTTAACCATAAAAGGCAGTGTGTTAAAACCCGGGCAGATTTCCAGTATAAATTTGTATTTTTAATTCATTTGATCTTGTGCTAAAAATCGATATTTTTTCCTTATAAATCTGTATGCCTCTCTGATAAATCCTTTAATTTTTAATTTTTATTTTTACTTCTCCGTTTATTGCATATATATATATATATATAGGTATATATATATATATATATATATATATATATATATATATATATATATGTTTTCTTTTTTTTTTTTTTTTCTTTCTGTAACCTATATATAGGCTGTAACCCTTGTATGTACTTCAGTGTTCCTGAGGATGTCATTAGACGAAAGCGCTTGAGCACCATTTTGTGTTTCCTTTCCTTCGTGGTTTTATTCATCATATATATATATATATATATATATATATATATATATATATATATGATAATAATGATAATGGTAAGCTTTATTGGCAGTATATAAATACCATAAAATAGTACAATATTCAAAATTGATAAATTTACCAGTATAATAATAATAATACGCAGTTTTTGTCCTTTTATCTGTCCGTCGTTTTTCTCGGAAACCGCTAACGTAGGGCATTCATCCTTACACCGTTGGAAAGGTCTCTGTTCTGGGAGGGTCCAAAGCAGTGATGGCGAACCTATGACACGCGTGTCAGCAGTGACACGCCGCAGGGTTTCAGGTGACACGCGATGGATGTTGAAAATGTCTGGTATTCTGATGAAAAACTGCAATAAATCGTCTACGCCCTAGTACTTTCGATTAATAAGTCAGCTATCTATGATTTTGTAGTTAAATTTAAAATGCATGTATGCAAGTGACACGCCAACAATATCATTATTTAAAAAACACGAATTTTGGCACACTTGGATAAAAAGGTTCGCCATCATTGGTCCAAAGTATATTTATTTTTCCGTTCGCCCACGCGTGCGCAACTTTTAAACGAAGCCAGATAAGGAAAAAGTTCATGGAAGAAAAGACGTTAGGTTAATAATAAATAAAACAATAAAAACAGGAAGCAAAGTACATTTTTGTACAAGAACAAAAAAATTACTAACCTAACCTAAATTTATTGTTAAATCGTGAGGCAGCTCTTTTAGTTTCATGTGAAAAACTCTCTCAATAAGATCTGACCTGTGTTTTGGTCTTTGATAAGCTTCAATGCTTTTAGCGATTTTAGTCCATCTAGGCTTGCGAGTAAACGTAATAAATAGATAAATTTTCTTTCAATTGCCATAGCGTCAGGAATTCTGTTGCTCTCGAGCTGCCTTTGCTTATCTCTACTTGTTAAACAATAAAAACTAAAAAACTACAAAAGGAAAGAAAGTAAATAAAAAAAGTATGGGATCAAATGTAGAATTCGGACCCCAGCCTTCTTTAGTTCTTTATAAGGCTAACTAACGAAAATATTATGACCTAACCTAACCAATCGTCAAGGGCGTACAGTTAACCTAACGATTGGTTAGGTTAGGTCGTGATATTTTCGTTAGTTAGCCTTATAAAGCTAACTAAAGAAGGCTGGGGTCCGAATTCTACATTTGATCCAAAGTATGTATATGGTTATGATAATGTCGATGATGATAATGACAAAAATAACGTTTATTGACAGGGAACAAATCTCGTAAAAAAAGGTACAGTATCCATCAAGGTAATCAACGATACAAGTAATTAAACAATAAATTTAAAAACAAAAAAGGACTCCGGTAATAAAGAAATGATAATAATACACGTAATGAAACGAGAAATAATAAAATCAGTAATAACAGATTCGAAAAGATAGTACAAAGAAGAAAAAATTCAAATTCAAATAAACAAAAAAGTTCATGTAATGGAATAGCTATTATTGGAGTTAAGTGGGTGGGAGTAATCTAAGAATAAGCACCCCAAAGCCCCCAGTCCAAGAAAAAGGACCTCAGTTAGACCCCAATCCAAGAAAAAGCACCCCAGTTTGTCCTCAATTCAAATTAAAGGATTTTAACATCAACATTCCTCGAAAACTTTGTCCAGGTCATTGCCTGATCGCACTTTCCACACAGCATCACTTTTTTAATAAGATTTTTTCCCTTACACCAATTTATTACTGGTAATGGATCTTCAACCAATAATGGTAACACTTCACTTTGAAAAGTTGATGCTGTCAGCTTGCACTCAAACTTCTGAATGGTTTTTACATTTCAGGACTTATTTATAAATACTGTATATCGAAACCTACGGTAAAATTACTGAATGCCCGATTAGGTTAATTGAATGCCAGGTTAGGTCAACTGTACGCCATTGACGATTGGTTAGGTTAAGTCGTGATATTTTCTTAAAACTAACGAAAATATCACGACTTAACCTAACCAATCGTCAAGGGCGTACAATTAACCTAACTGGGCATTCAATTAACCATTTTAGAGCAATTAACTCCATTTTAACTCCATTTTAGAGAAATCCAAGAATAAGCACCCTCGTTCGACCCCAATCCAAGAAAAAGCACCCTAAATTGATTTGGGTGCTTATTCTTGGATTGCTCCGTTAAGTGGAGCTATAGACAAGCACTTTCACGCCAAGAGGTGCAGTCTAGAAGACATACAGTAAAGCGGGACTGGCGAATAGCTTGATCAAATGGATTGTCTGAGTGTTTAATTCTTCGCATTAGACTGTATTGAGCACGTCTTGTTACCTCAGGGAGGCTTGGAAATTTGTGGTTAGCGAACATTTGAGAGGCTGAGCATCTTGGAGGTAACTTATGCTGCAGTCCATAAGTTATGTTGTAAAGCAAATTGAGGGTTCTAACCCAGAGTTGCTGCCCATAAATATTAGTGCAGAACGTACGAAAAAGCGTGTCTTCAGTCTTCATTTGAAGTTGCTTATAATCATGTTTGCCTTACAATCATGTCTGAGTAGTCACTGAAGGAGCGGGCTGGTGATAGTTTGACCCCAGATGCTTAAACTCTTGAACCTGCTCTATTGGTTCGTTTCTCATTTTGAAAATAATATGAGCTGTTTGGTTTGAACTTTCAGGATTGAATTTCATAACGTTAGTTTAAGTAACATTAAAATTAATGTCATGTATACAGGGTAGCATAAAAGTCAGGAGTTAAAGGAGCCAGAGAGAATGAGTCTTTTCTGTTCTATGGCGGAAACTAAATAAAAATTAGTTTTTTCATTCAAAATCCTTATAATTTATAAATTTTTAGTTAAAAAATGTACAATTTGTACAACGATATAACCCTTTGACTCCTGACTTTTGCGCTACTTCGAGTCAAGTGTCAAGTGCATAAATTATAATTTTTTTAACTAACAAATTATAAATCATATATTTTTAAATTATATTCTTTAAACTGAAAAAGTAGTTTTTATTTATAAATAGTGGCCGCCATTGCATGGAAAAGATCCATTCCCTCTGGCTCCTTTCACTGCTAAGTTTTGCGCCACCCTGTATGTATAATGTTTTTTTTCTTGAATGAACTTTGGCAAAAAGGCAAACATCGTGAAAACAAAATATAATATAGCATAAGACATATCAGACAAGGCGTGCACAGGTTTTTCAATCATGCCTTGGACTTAACATGACCCTCATATTGCTCAGCAGTATTCCCAGTCGAGGTGGTCTTTCGGTCGACAGGAGGCGGGACACTTCTTTTTCACACCTACCGACATTTTGTTTATTGCTTTGAAACTGTGAAACGATAAAAAATTAGAAAATAATAAATAAGTAAAGAGATGAAATGAATGTACATTTTTAAATAAATTTTTACTGGGAATATTTCATTACATAATTACACTGGTCAACAAAGATTTTTCATCAGAGTAAAATTTGTGGTGGCTGGATAGCAGTTTTCATGCTGATTCCAAAACTGCATTCAGATTTTTTCTAGCACGTATAGTTTTCAAGATGAAGGCATATATATAACTACACTGATTTAACCATTTTAAATAGGCAAAATACTAATATTTCAACATTTGATTGTGTTTATTTTATTGTGTTTTTTTAGTTTATTCATCTTATTGATTTCAATTATCTTAATTATACATCTTATGTATTTCAGGTGTGAGCTTTTACGTCTAGCAGCATTGTGATTCAGGCAACAACGCCGTGCTTTGTGTGTCAAAAGATCAGTCCAGTCCAAGAACTTGTTGTGTCAAGTTGGTGTACATTTTTTTTGAATTTATAGTTTGCTCAGGTCAGTCAACATGCCTCGACAATGTAAGAATGACCCCTGAAAGCAGTTCTTTTGCATAATGGTAATATAATGCCATCCATCCCCATTGCCCATTCCGTCCATCTAAAAGAGACATATGACAATATGGATATACTACTTAAGGCAATCAAATACGACAGTCATCAATGGACTGTTTGTGGAGATCTAAAAGTTATAGGAATGCTTATGGGTATGCAGTCAGGATTCACAAAATTTTGTTGTTTCCTTTGCCTGTGGGACAGTCGCGCCACTATAGAACATTACACCAAAAGTGACTGGCCACTTAGGTATACATATGTCCCAGGGATAAGCAATGTCCAGTCTGTCCCTTTAGTGGATCCCCAAAAGATCTATCTGCCACCTCTTCACATTAAACTTGGTTTAATGAAGAATTTTGTTAAAGCAATGTGTAAAGTCAATTCTGAAGGGTTCCAATACCTTTCAAGGAAATTTCCGAAGGTTACTGCAGCAAAATTGAAGGCTTGGCTGGCGTTCAAATGGATATGTGAAAACTTTCTTGGAAGCAACAAGTCACCTGCGTATAAGGATGGAGTCAAGAACCTCCTTGATGCCTTCAAAGAAATGGAGTGTCGAATGTCGTTAAAAATTCACTTCCTGCATTCCCACTTAGATTTCTTTCCTGAAAATCTTGGTGCAGTGAGTGACGAGCAAGGAGAGCGCTTCCATCAAGATATTCAGATGATGGAGAAGCGCTACCAAGGATATTGGAATGAAAGCATGATGGCGGACCATTGTTGGATGCTGTATCGTGACAATCCAGGCCAAATTTACAAAAGGAAATCACACTCACAGCGCTTTTAATAAAATAATGTATATATTCTTTATTTATAAGTACATTGAATAAAGTATATGATGTATTTGTTGTTTAGCATTCCTAAGTGTGATCTATACATCCATAAATTTTCTTATAGCAATATCAAAAACTTAAAAATATCAAAACCAGTGTATCTATATAACTATACATGCTAGAAAAAAAATAAAACCAGATTCGGAATCAGCGGGAAACATGCATTAAGAAAAGTGTGATCATGTTTGTGATGAGAAAAAAAGTTTCATTTTGTTGGCCAGTGTTATTAGCGACAACTACAACTTTCGGCCAAGTTCCACCTTGAACAAACGTTGAACTGAACTCCGAATCCTGATCCAATATTAGAGTCGTAAATAATTAATTGCAACTATTAATGTGTATTAGATCCGTGTATTATTGTATATGAACTCACACTGCAGCTCCCACAAACTTTCTTCCTTTGCGCTGAGTTGGCCATGGGGAACTTCCTTTGTATCCCTGACACAAGTAGCTGTCATGAGCAATAAAATCCTTTTTGAAGGGCGGCCAAACAATTTTCTTTTTAGGGAGTGAAGAGAAAACAGTTATTATAAGCATGCACACTTTCATTACATCATCCTCTTGTATCTTGCTTCGAGGGTATTTGTACACTCAGGTAGGGTAGGTTGATTTTGGAACTGTGATCTTGGACTAGTCTAGATAGAAAGGTATTAATGTATAAAAAACGTTGCACCAACTCATATTTGTGAAAATGATTGTATTTTTTGAGGATTGTTAATTATTTTTAAGTTGTAAAATTGCCAAATTTTACGCGCGTAAAATCGCGCGCGCGGCATTCGCGCAATGTAAACAAACAAAATATGGATCTTATTTCATCAAAATAATCAATTAAAATTCGGCTTTTCTAACAAAATGATGCTTGAAACTTATTGTAAATGCATTATAGATGTTTATTAGTGTATTATTTTGTATTTTTTAATGATATTTACCTATAAAATGTGTATTAAATTAAGTTATTTTATGATGCGTTCAATTAATTGTGTTTATTTTCAGATATTTCATAAAAATGGGTAAAAAACGGAAGTCTGCAGTGTTAACTCGAAGTGATAGTGCCAAAAAATTCAGTGGCCAGCCTTCCCCTTTGGAAAACAGAGCCTCCTACCCTCCGCCAATTTATTCAGTACAGTTATTTCCTCCAAAACAGCCACCCGGACTTGAAAGACTATGATATTGCTAAAATGATAGCAAAGGATGTGATTGAGATCTGGCAGGCAGTGAACCCGCGGCTGCCCTTGTATGAGGAATATTATGTAGTGAAATTGGTGGATAAAGTGCGCTTCAAGAAAGCAAAAAGAGATAAACAGGAAATCTCTTTCTACAGTCCAGGAGCAGAATCTGGAGGAAAAGCTGGATAAACTTTTTGACATTTCTGCTTGCACCTGTAAGCTACCTGTTCGTCCCTGTGAGGAAAATGCTGTGAAGTGCAAGAAAGAAAATTGTCAAACACAGCACATAATCTGCACTTGTCCTCCCAGTAAGAAGGTATGCTATTATTTTTTTAACTTTTAACTGGCCTAACTTAGTGCGATTAGGTGCCTTTTAAATGGAAGGAAATTCAATGCTTGTAATTGAAAAACATCCGCATTTTCCTCCTGTAATCTTCCTTCCCCCCCCTCTGATAATAGAAATTAATAATCAATTTTTTTCAGGATTTTATCTCTTATTTTAGATCCGCTATTTAATATACTTTAATATTTCAGGTTCCAGTAGGGGAGAGGGAATACTTGAGAGATCAGAGGGCCAAAATAGGACCCAAGGGCTCTTTCCAGCTGGGATCTGTGGATAAAGCTGCTGTGAAGAGAGACCAGAGGGCTGCAGCTGAAGCAGAAAGATTACAGAGCCAGATTCAACAGCAGCAGGAAGTGGATTTGGCCACTTTTGCCTCCACACCTTCACAAGATATTTCTTTTGAATCCAGCTCAGGAGAGGTAATATATTTTTTTCTTATAAGTATCTTATCCCATTTTTACCCAAATTTATCCCTACTTTTTATTCCTATTTCCCCCCTTTTTTCCCCCCATTTTCGCTTTAGTAATTTATTATTTTTTTCGCCCATTTTCGCCGACTTTTTACCTGAATTTTTACCCATTTTTCCCCCTATTTTCCCACTTTTTCCCCCATTTTCGTTTAAGTAATTTATTCTTATTTCCGCCCATTTTCGTCGATTTTTACCCATATTTTTCCCTACTTTTCCCTATTTTCCCCCATTTTCGCTTTAGTAATTTATTTTTATTTTCATTTCAGCCATCTGGTGGTGAAGCTGAAGAGTTCAAGCCAAGGAGGCACCCAAGTGGAGGTTACAGCTTTTTGAAAACCCCCAGATATGCCATGGAACTGATCAGGGGTGATGTTTCTTCCAATCTTGGGGCAAGTCTTGTTAATGCCTTCCTCCTGGACTTACAAGCTATGGACCTGCTTAAGCCTGGCCTTGATGTGAAACAGATAATAGTTGATAAATCGAAAATGGACAGGGAAAAAGCTAGAATGAAAGTGAAAAGTGATGAAAAGCACAATGAGGGTCTGGAAAAGTTAGTCTGTATTGGGGTTGATGGGAAAGTTGACAAGGACACTTTGCTGTACAGAGACGTTAAGGATAAAAATGGGGAGACTAAGCTGAAGAAAGGAAAGGGACAAGAGCACCATTTGACTTTCACAAAGGAGCCGGGAACTGAAGCTGACATCTGAAGCTTCCCATATTGTTTATGGACTCGAATCGAGGCACATACACATTCTGGCCAAAGCCCTAAGCCACCAGATGAGGCCTTCCTTTGCTTCTAAGGGCTCTTACAGTGAAAATTATGATGATCTTGGGATCTAAATGTGTCTATTTGACTCTGTACATGTTTTTTTTACTTTTTTTCAATAAAATTGTAACTTTTTTCAGGATTTTTTTATGAAAATAGCATGATTTTTTCGGCCGAAAATTGCGAAAATGCGGTATTTTTCGGTACGATTTTTTGACGATTTTTGAAACGGTTTCCTCAAAAAACGGTTAAAGCTAGGGATCTGAAATGTTTTGTCAGTTATTATCATATTAAGCCCTGACTATCTCGACTAGTCCAAAGTCGATATCTAAAAAAATGTGGAAAATCAACCTACCTTATTGTACAGGAGGAGGTAACGCATACACTTATTCAATTAAAATTAGCTTTTAATGCTAAGTATATTCGCAGGTATATTTGTTTACTTTCCACAATACGCTATTCTCAAGTGATGTTGAAAATTCAACATTTTCATTTCAAGATTTCCCACTTCGGCCATGGGTTAGCTTAGGTTAGGTTAACTTCACTTACATTAAGTAGGCTAGGCTAGAGTGAGTTAGGTTAAAGTAGGCAAATTTACGTTCCATCTGAATTTTCATTTGGCGAATTATTGTTTTCGAGCTTCGAAAGTCTGCATATGGACAGTAAACAATGTTCATTATTTAAATATACTGTAAATGTTATAGTTCGTATTCATAACTGGTGAGAATTATGTTAAATGGGAATTTACATTACAGGGACTCTTAATAGCAGCTTATAATTACAAATGCATGATAATCACCAGTGAAGTAGGACTGGAGACCGGTTTCGAGACCTATTTTTCTGGTCTCAGTCTCGGGTGCTTAGGTCTCGGTCTCAGTATAGGTCTCGGTCTCGACCATGATGGTCTCGCTACGTCACTGAATTAATCACATATCAGACACTGGTTAAGACAAGTAAATGAATATACTCGTATTTGCTTCGCTTGAACTTCCTTTGTTTTTTTCAAGTATATACTGTATATTTTTTTGTATACGAAGCATAAACTTTTGAATCACCTTGTACACTATTAACCTCCTCCCCCAACCCTATTCCCCCTAAAAACTTATAACCCGAGCTTATTAATACAAACGTCACTTCCATATTGCGGAACAAAACCGGATGTAACCTTTACATCTACTTTCTCTCGCTTTAATTTCGACTGCATATATGTGCAAAATAATTTGCATCAAAATTTATTACTAATGATAAACATTTGCATACACAATTTATACTTTATTAAAACCTCGTACAATATATATATATATAACCATGTTAACCTTGTTTGGGTTCAGTGCGTCGGTCTTTCTAAACACGAAGGTCAAGCTAGTGGCCCCGCCTCTAGTCCTGGCTTGGTGGAGGAGCGAGTTGCTCTCTTGCGCTCTCCACCGTACATACCAGGTACACCCGGCATCTGGTACCGTCCTGAGTCAGGCATCTAGTCTTCTCTTGAAAACTTCAACTTTTACCCCTGTAATGTTTCTGAGGTCCTTTGGAAGCTGGTTGAAAATTCTTGGCCCCCTGACAACCAAGCTATTTTCCTTCAGGGTTGAGGAGGTCTCTTGTCGGGCCTTTAATTTGGGAACACTACAAATTCTGCCTTTCCTATTTTCCAGCGTTGTCTGGGTGGTAATTGGGTTTAGTTTGGGATTTGGTACCAGTTTCTCGATCATTTTCCTTATGTAGATTATGGTATACCTCTTTCTTCTTCTCTTCAGGGGGTACAGATTTAGTTTACGTAGTCTTTCCCAGTAGTTGAGTTCTTTGCAGCCATCAATCTTGGCTGTGAAATGTCTCTGCGTTTCTTCTAGTTTATTAATTTCTTCCTTTTTATATGGGGACGTCAAAACTGAGCAGTATTCAAGTTTTGGTATGATCAGTGTTCTCAGCAGAAGAATCATTACTGTCTTGTCCCTCCTTTTGATCGTTCTTAGTACCTGTCCCGCGACTCTTTTTGCTTTGTTTATTGCTATCTGATTTTGTGTCTCAAATTTGGCATCATCGACCATTATTACCCCTAAGTCGAGCGCTTTCGTGCTTCTCTGAATTTCTTGTCTATCTGGAGCATAATATGCAGTCTTTTTAAGTTCCTCATTTCTACCATATCTCAAGAGCTGAAATTTCTTGGTGTTAAATGTCATATTGTTGTCTTCTGACCATTTGTATATTTTGTTTGTGTCCCTCTGCAAGGCCTCTTCTTCGTTTGCATCACTGATTTTTCTGTTGATCTTTGTATCGTCCGCAAATGTTGTTACGATACTGTTGCTGTTTACGCCACTGTCTATGTCTGTTAGCATGATAATGAACAGGAGTGGGGCCAGCACTATACCTTGTGGTACTGATCTGCGTACTTCTGATTCTGATGATGATACACTTTGAATTTTGACCACCTGTAGTCGTTTTCTGAGGAAGTTGTAGATCCATTTTCCCACTTTGCCTGTTATTCCCATACGTTTCATTTTATGTGCTATTATATCATGATCGCATTTGTCGAAATATATATATATATATATATATTATTATGTGTGTGTGTGTGTATATATATATATATATATATATATATATATATATATATATATATATATGATGCAAACCCACGAGGAAAAAGAAAAATAATTCCAAGGCCTTTCATGTATTCAGAAGTACACCTCGTCATTCCCTGACGAGGTTTAATTCTGAATACACGAATACACGAAAGGCCTTGAAATCATTTTTCTTTTTCCTTGTGGTTTGCATCATTCATTCATTTCACGTGTTTAATTGTGAAATTCATCCCATATATACATATGCATTAGGGTGGCCCTTAGTATATGTAGAGAAAAATGAAAGTTGGATATTTGTTTCTCTACCCCCAACCCCCATTTGTTCAGTTCCTCGTAAAACCCACGTGTACAAAGTATTTTTAAAATCCAAGAATATTTAGAGGTCGCCCTCGTCCGTTGAAGTTTACTCAGGTAGCCAGGTCCCCCTTCTTCAACAAGAAGTATTAGCCGCTCGGTGGCGGGGGTCTCGTGGAAGCCTACTCCACTCATTGTCGCCTGGTTCGAGGTGCAAGTGTCGTCTTCTTGCAGTCCGGGAACTGCCGCCTGTGATCAGCGACAACTTGGAGGAGGAATTGCAGCTGCTCCTCTCCACGAGTCAACTTTTTGTTGAACTCTTGGATGAGAGCTACTCCTCTCTCCGTTCGGTCGTTGACCACGGCGAAGCTTTCAAGGACCCGCAGAGCTTTCTTGAAGGAGTCCTCCGCTGGCCAACTCTCCGGATCTTTGTGAAGGAATTCATCCGGAAGCTGGAGGTGAGTGAAGAGGGCCTTGGTGTTCCTCGTCACTAATTGCTCAAGGCCATTCTTCTCATCGACGAAGGCACTCAAGGTGACTCTCGGACGCTTCGGCGGATGGTCGACGGCATCTTCGTCTAAGGCTTC
The DNA here is from genome assembly GCA_023014485.1 of Bathynomus jamesi. Classification (NCBI taxonomy): domain Eukaryota; kingdom Metazoa; phylum Arthropoda; class Malacostraca; order Isopoda; family Cirolanidae; genus Bathynomus; species Bathynomus jamesi. The sequence goes on from JAJOZX010013044.1 coordinate 88,776, forward strand.
GACCATGAGTTTCTTCATGGTTAAAGGTACTCTGTCGTCAAAGAAGGCCATCCCCACGAGCTCCTCCAACAGGTACCAGAGGTGGTGGGAAAGCTTCTTGCTGGTGGCGGTGGAAATCCCTCGATGTGGGTAGCGCATCAGCTCCTTCATGAGATGGAAGGCTCCCACCGCTTGAGGAGCCGTGTTCCATGCTCTCATGTAGATCACCACGGCAAAAACCCGAGATCACGCACTCCTCTCTCCTCCGATGGTGTCATCCGGAACTGCTCCCTGAAGAGCCACATTTTGATCGCGTATAGCACCTTCGCCATCCATCGATCGCGATGCATTGCTCCGGGAGCTGTGAACTTGATTTCACGCTCTGGTGTGCCTCCAAGGAAGATTGTACTGAGCTCGAGGAACTCCCGGTAATCGTCGTGAACATGAACCGTTTGTCTTCTTGAGAAATCGAGCAGTTCGTCCCGCGAAGATGTCACTGAGCTCTGCACAGAGGGATCAGTTGAAGCTGGCTTGAACTTGTCTTGATCAATGAACTGCCAGTGACCCATGAACCTTTTGTACAGGAGTATCTCAGGTCCCGTCGAACATCCCCCGATGGTTGTCTGGAAAGCGGCTCCAATCACAAATTCCAACAAATGGTGCCGACAGGCAAAGAACAGAAGATCTCTGCCAAGTTTCTCCTCGATGAGAGCACAGGCGCCAGATCAATGACCTGTGTTCGAAGCTGTGTTGTCGAAGCTTAACGCCTGAACCTCGTCGTCGATCTTCCAGTCTTCGAGACACTTGACGACGGCCGCTGCTTGCGTCTTCCAGTTCCGGATGGAAGCTTTGGAACACCCAAGAGTTGCTCAACTCCGAGGCCAAACACGAGGACAGGCAAGCGATCAACATGTTCTCCAGATGTCAGACCCTCCATGAGGTTACCATTCCAATGAGCGGTAAGGGGGACGTCGGTGGAGAACTCCTTCAAACCTTTCGACTGGGCCGAACGATGGCGAGCCCTTTCTCTGTGGATGGAGTTCCGATTGATGTTCAAGTGGATGACATCATGGCCAAGGCTTTCAGCGGCATCGGTAAGAACGTAGGTCGCATTTCTGGAGGAGATCTGCGTTCGGTCGAGGGCAGCAGCCAGTTGAGTGTCATGATATTCTTCCTGACTCTTTTTGGAGCAGACGCAGCGGCAGCACCCTCAACTGCACCTTCTTTCTCCCGCTCATCATCCGTCTCCTCTGCCGCACTTGACGATGAAGATGATGACAGCACCGCTCGGCTGGTTGAAGCTTCCTGCTCCTCCTGTGCCCTCTTCCGTTGCCTGGCCTCCTGCTCTGACCTCTTCCGGGATTCCTCGTCCTTCCGGGCCTGTACCATATCCACAGAGTCGATGCAGCCTGGCGTTCCCTTCTGTCACTGGGCCAGAAGGAAAGCCCGGTCCTCAGGATTCTTTATCAGGACCAGTGCATGCGCATGAGCGATGTCAAAGAGATTTTCCAAGCGCTCTTGAAACTCCTGTTCCTTCCGCTTATGGGATGCACAGGTCCTGGTCTGATGTTTTTTCAGAGCTTTCACTCCTCGAAGACCGCCTCCAGCTTCTTGATGCAATGCTGGTCAGCTCGCGTTGGGATGCTGGCCATAACGCCTTGATGGCCTCTACTGTTTCGCGACTGGCGTCCCGGGTGGTCTTTTTCTTTTCCAAATGGAGGAACAGGAAATGGTCAAAAGCTTGCCGATATGATAGCAGTTTAGCGCCCTTGATTTTCGGTTCAACAGAACCGATCAAATACAACTTCTTTCTCGATTCCATCCTGAGGAAAGAAAAAAAGGAGTGTCAAATACAACTTCCATGTATATGTACAACTTCCTGTATAATAGTAAAACTTCAACTCACGAGAGGGACCTCTGAATATTCTTGGATTTCAAAAACGTTTAGCACACATGGTTTTTCCTAGAAACTGCGGTGTTGTATATTTATTTACCTGCCCTAGGTGTCTCCTTGGGAATTACATTGGCAGCACTGTTCGCTCTCTCAGGGCTAGATTTTATTCGCATATGGGAATAAGTGGCCGAACAGGTAAAATTTTAAAAACTAAAGAAGTTTCTAGTATTCGGGAACACAGTATAAAATGTAAAACTGATGTCACTTTAGACAATTTTAAAATTCTTGGTTGTAATACTTGTCCCAACTCACTTAGAATTTTGGAATCGCTTTACATTAAAACTTTGACCCCTACGCTAAATGTTGACTCATCAGCTGTCCCTTTAAACTTTTTATAATCCCTCCTCCTTCCCCAATTCCTTATAATCCCCCCTTCCCCAATCGCCCTCACCATCTTATCTTATTATCTTATCTTATCTTATCTTATGTTTTCTCGTTTTGCCTTTGTTTAAATCAGTCTAGCCTCGGAAATTGCAGTGAAAGGTTAGTTAGTTTCATTATTCCAGTGTACTATTGTTAATTTTTCCAGTGTATTAATTTCACATTTACTATATGTATTTAAAAATAGCTTCTTAATTTTAAATGTAAATCTGTATAACTTAGAATTTAACCCTCTTTTTTCAGTCTTTTAAAGTTTGCCTTTATGAATAGGTTATAGAAATTTTCTTTGTCTTGTTTTTCATTCAATTATTGATTTTAATTTCACATTGTTATCATACAGCCTGAAGATGAGCGTATTTGCTCGAAACGTTGCGCATTAAAGAAGACTTTTCATGGCATTTACATTTCTCCTTGTCATTGGATTTCTCCTAAATATTAAATTGAAGCTCTGTAGAAGCAACCCGCATGATTATATATATATATATATATATATATATAATAATGTTATAATGTTATAATGTTTCAGACCAACAAAGACCCTAGGATCCACTCATGGCTGGTCTACCTAACTGTGTTCGTAATCGTGTATTGTGTATGTCCTCCGTGGTGGCGGAGGGGACCTACAATTTTACGTGGGTTCCGAACCACAACAAGAACATAAGTAATTTATGTAAAAACTGCCGGTAAATTGGCAACGACCAATTTTTACGAAACTAAATAATTATCAATTTAAAAATAATTAATTATCGATTTAGAACTAAAGATAGAATCTCTGGATCCAGAGGATCAAGTCATAATAGACTACTATCCACAAATGTTACACTCTATATCTATTTATAACGGACATGCAAATATATCAGATCCAAAGAATCCAGTCAATTTCATTACGGTATCCATCAAGTCACGGTCCATATCGATTGCGGACCAAGTCAAAATTTACAACCATATACATTACAATATATACACTTACGAGGAAAAGTGTAGGTGTGGCTGTAAAGACTGTACAGTAATGTAGAAATGTGTGTGCACCCATTATGGGTCTCCCATTTAAAGGTGTTTGTGGGGCAAGTGAAGATCATGAGTTTTTCAATACCTCACAGTACTATGGGGGGCACCGCTCGGCAGAGGAATCTCTTTAAATGGGGTGTGTAAGGACAGAGAGTATCCCCTAACCCAAGACGCTGCCTCCCTATATCCCACAACACTTGTGTTGAGCTGTGGGATCTATCCCCACAAAGCCTTAATTTTACTACCTTAAACTATACCCTTTCTATCAACATGCGCGTCTAATCGATTTTTAAACATGTTTATAGACGTGCTACTAATTACTTCTACCGGCAAACTATTCCAGCTATTTACTATTCTATGCGTAAAAAAGTTTTTCGCAACTGCTGTCTCGAACCTTCTACTTGTCAACTTACACCCGTTATTTCTAGTCCTATTATATTGAGATATTTCGAAAAAGCTATCTCTATCTACGTTATCAAACCCATTCATAATTTTGAAAACCTGGATTAGATCACCCCTTAACCTCCTAGTCTCGAGAGTAGTCAATTTTAACTCCTTAAGCCTATCCTCGTACGACTTTGACCTAAGAGATGGAATCATCTTAGTTGCTCGTCTTTGAACTCTTTCGATTTTGTCTATATCTTTGCGCATATGCGGATTCCAAAATTGGACCGCGTACTCCAAATGGGGTCTAACTAATGATTTATAAAGAGGAACTATAATATCGCGCGATTTGTACTCAAAATTTCGAGCTATAAAACCTAACACTTTGTTCGCCTTATTGACCGCTGCTGTACTTTGTTTCGCTACTTTTAAATCACCAGTGACTATAACTCCTAAATCTTTTTCCTGCTCTACGCTTGTTAAATCTTTCCCTGACATACTATACGCAAAATTACCGTTACGCGAACCTATATGCAAAATTTTGCACTTATCCACGTTAAATCTCATTTGCCATGTGACTGACCAATCAACGATTTTATTCAGATCTTCCTGAATTTTACCTCTATCTTCGTCATTAATCGCCCTACCACCCAGCTTCGTGTCATCCGCAAACTTTGAAACTGTACTGACTAGGCCGACATCTAAATCGTTAATATATATAAGAAAAAGCAAGGGGCCCAATACAGAACCCTGAGGAACGCCACTCGCTACATTAGCCCAACACGACTCCGCTCCATCAACGACCACCCTCTGTTTCCTGCCTCGCAACCACTCTTCTAGCCAATTTATTACTACACCCCTGATTCCATGAGCCTTAGTTTTTTCAATGAGTCTTTTGTGCGGCACGGTGTCAAACGCTTTTTGAAAATCTAAATACACTACATCAACCGCCCGATGTCTATCGTAAACGTCAACCACGCTTTGAAAAAATTCTAAAAGATTAGTTAAGCAAGATTTGTTTCGCCTAAAACCGTGCTGCGTGTTTCTAACCAGATTATGCACTTCTAAGTGTTCGACTATATGATCCCTAATTATTGATTCCAGTAGCTTACCTACAACAGACGTTAAACTGATTGGCCTATAATTTCCCGCCGCACCTTTATCGCCTTTCTTAAAGATAGGTGTTACGTTTGCTAACTTGAAATTATCTGGTACGCACCCCTCAGAAATAGACGCATTAAAAATCTTTGTTAGCGGCACAACAATGCTATCTTTTAATTCTTTTAGTTGTATGGGATATATGGAATCCGGGCCCGGTGATTTACGCGTTTTCATTTTATCAATATAGCGCATTACTTCCACTTCACTAACGACAATATTATCCAAAATATTACCATTATCAAAAGGTATTATGTCTATGACCGTAGGGATATTCGTTACATCTTCTACAGTAAAAACTGACGTAAAAAATTCGTTTAGCAAGGTAGCCATTTCCTTGTTTTCAGAGACTAGATCTCCATTTACATTTTTCAATGGACCCAAGACACTTTTTACTGGATTTCTATTATTGACGTATTGAAAGAATCGCTTGGGGTTTTCTTTACCGTCACGAGCTATGGAGATTTCAAATTCGCGCTTGGACTTTTTTATTACACTTTTCGCTTCACGCCTCAGAGATATGTAGTTGTTTCGTAACAACAAATTGTCTTTATCGCACTTATGTTGCCTATAAGCCCTATCTCTACTCTTTATAATGTCTCGTACTCTAGAAGTAAACCACAAGGGCTTGCTGTTTACTTTCGCACGCTTAATTTTGTACGGTACACATTCCTCATTTATAGTCCTAAATACCGTTACGAACGATTCCCACATTAGTTTTGCGTTGGAGTTCCCCATTACGTTTTCCCAATTGACGTGTGAAAATTTATTTCGAAATTTACTAGTCTGCGTGCTGGAAGTTAGGAATTTTAGTCGAGTTAGTTGGTTTCGAGTGACTTACTGAGAGGACAAACTCTACCATATTGTGATCGCTATTGCTCAACGGTTCTATTACTTGAAGATCAGTAATTAGCCTATCATCCGTAGTTATTACTAAATCTAAAATACTGTCCAACCTCGTAGGTTCCCCAACCTTTTGAATAAGAAAGCTATCCTCGAGAAAATTAACTAAACGATTACCTTCCGCGTCTCCCTGCATTGTATCGTAATTCACGTTGGCTCAATTAAAGTCACCCATAACTAAAGCCTGCTCACTACCGATTATTCTCTTTAGTTCACGATATAACGCTTCGTCCGTATCAGCTGTTTGATTTGGGGGCCTATATATAACCGCAACAAGAAGTTTGAAATCGTTCAATTTAAGTTCTGCTATAGTCGAATCTATCGGTTCTGGAATTGAGTGCTTTACTTCTATAACGTTCGCAATATTATCTTTGATATACAACATAACACCGCCTCCTCGCCTACCTATTCTGTTTTTAACAAAAAGTCTATAACCTTTAATTTGATACTCCCCTACAAAGTCACGTGTTTCAGTGCTAAGCCACGATTCATTTATCGCAATTAAATCATAGTCTTTACAAGCAATTAAAGAAAAAAATTCGTTTATTTTATTTCGTAGGCTACGAGCATTTAAGGATAGAACCTTCAAATTGTTTGTAATTGCGACACGTTCGCAAGCGCGGGGGAAATTTGTGGAATTTACGCTGGGACCGTTCGGCTTACCGCAGCCTGAAAAGAAGAGACAGTATTATGAAATAGTCTTCCTAAACGCGCAGCTCCTACGTCATTAAGATGAAGTCCATCTCCGAGGAACAAGTCCCTCCTGCCGCAGAAACTGTTCCAAAAATTCTCAAAATGCACTCCTACCTGTTGGCAAAGAGACTTTAGGTTATTGTTAATATAGGTCGCCTTGCTGTGGAAATCATTACGATGGATAATTCGAGGAAGTATACCTGTTAAAACAATCTTATTAGTTTTTTCCTTTAATCGCTCTAGTAAGTCCCTGTACCTAGCCAGCAGTTCTTCCGATCTAGAATTTAAAACGTTATTAGTACCGACATGAATAACATACGTTGTGTCCTCGGAGGTACCATCTGTAAATTGGTCAACACTATTAGTTATATCCTCTACCCTTGCACCAGGGTAGCAGTAACGGCGGCTACGACGAGGGTTTCTCCCACAGAATTCCTCGAGCTGTCCTCGAACAATGGAATCGCCAACGAGTCGTATTTCCGGTTCATCATCATCTTCAAAACCTAAAACAGAAAACTTATTGTTTGTTATTACTGGTAGACATGTCTTAGGTTTTCTCAATGGGGCTCCATTACGTACTCGAACGAAGGGTTGGGAACTAGGAGAAGAGAGAGGGCTATTAATACTATTTATATTATTAATAGAAACTGAGGCAGGAGGGGTCGCAACTGGAGTCTCAAGGGATTCTAATTTTGCCGTCAGGAGCATCACCCTTTCTTCAAGGCTTACTCTGGCCTCCTTCTCACGTTCTAACTCGTTCCTCAGCACTTCTAAGTTTGAGCACCACCTGCAAACTAACTGTTCATTATTATTTTGAATTTGGAGAGTAAAGTAATAATGCATAAAAAATAACGTCGAGCGAAATTAATTTTTCTCCTTTAATCTGGAAGAGCTCATAAAATTTTTATAGTCCTAATATATATATATATATATATATATATATATATATATATATATATATATATATATATATTTGGAGAGTAAAGTAATAATGCATAAAAAATAACGTCGAGCGAAATTAATTTCGAAGAACCTCATTTTTTTATCAATATTTTTTACTTTCTCCTTTAATCTGGAAGAGCTCATAAAATTTGTATAGTCCTATATATATATATATATATATATATATATATATATATATATATGTAAAAATGAACAACGAATAATCAATATTCATTTTTACATAAGAACCAAAATCGCTTAACGCGAGTTTGGATAATAATTTTACTTGTAGCTTCCTATTTTTGTTCGTGTCACAACCCTACGATCTACCATATCTATGGTTTAGTCGTATCCATTTTCCATTTGTTATAGAAGTTATTATAATTAATTATGATTGTCTTGCATCTCACCCTCGACCCCACATTGCATATAACAGGATTGGAACCCGTAGTTGTACTTCTTAGTCATTAATACCCACTCTTTGTCTCTAATTCGTTCTTGTAAATCTTCCTAATAATGATTTGTACTATACGTACAAATTCAATAACTATGACGTCACATTTTCCCGTCATTAATTTCCCTTCATCATATCTCTAGTATTCAATGTATGAAAATTCTTTAACATCATAAAAACGGTACACTCTATAGAAGTCATTATTTATATGTTATGTAGTATAAATATTATTATTCAACCATATTCATCCATACCGTATGTGCCCATGTACTTTGTATTATATTTCTAACATCTTAATTGTCTATTAATATGAAACACTAACAAAACAAAGTTATAGTAACTGTTTAATTATAATTAACTGTAATACTTTAATTTAATATAATGTAATGTACTTTAATGAAACTGTACTTAATGATGTAATGTACTAAATGACGTAGTCAATGTACTTTAATGGAATTGTAGTTAACGATAATAAATGAATTGGTAATTATAATCATAGTTACAGTAGACCAAAATTACAATGTACTCAATGTACTCATTTTTTTTAGATTTAGCTTAATAATGAATCCTGAGTAACTTTTGCCATGTCATGTTTTGTATACATTCTTTCTTCGTTATAAAAGATGAAGTCATGTCTTGCCTAAGCATTTAATTGTAAATCTTAAACCTTTAACTTGGCAGATCATGATAACATCAGATCTGAAAATATGCAATTTAAGATAAAAATATGGCTTCATCTTCAAATATCTTGTTTATTCGTTTAAACCTTAACACAGCTAAAAGATTTACTTTATTTTCAAATATTGTGCAAAAATAATGCAGCCTCTTCAACATTTAACAATGATGATGTTAGTAGAATCGGGGTATATAAACCCCACCAATTTCTTACATGTTTATTCTGATTCCAACTACGAGGCTGAGCATTACCTGTAGCAGTTTTAGGAGTAAAACACAGTAAGAAAAAGTCTTTATCTTCTCCTTCGAGCCGTGCTCTCTTCAGAAAACTTAGTCATTAGAATCTCCCGATAAGTTACAAGAAGAATCGGGGAGAAACCTCAAATAATTTAATAAGCCTCTCAGAATCCTCCGAGCCACTGAAGAAGAACTCGGAGAGTAGTATAGAAGAAACTACTGCAAGTAACAGATCCGTTGCTGCCTCCTAACCAGAACCCCCGTCGACTTCGAACCAACCCAGGGCCATAGACGGAGGGGTTAACAGTCTGGCGACCCTGCCCCAGGATTAGAAGAGTATTTTAAGAAGAAGAAGATTTTAAGAAGATTTTAAGAAGATTTTAAGAAGAGGATTTTAACAAGTGGCGACCCACCATTTGACCGGCGTGTCACGACTTCCAGTTCGTAACATCCACCCTTGAACCGGTGTGTCACGACTCCAAGTTCTCCACGCCTAGTTTTCATCCAAGAAGAAGTAGCCAGCAAGCCACGTCTTCAGGACACGTCTCTAAGGATTTCGCCGTAGGAATCTTGTTAAGTACAAAACTCTTTTTTTAAATAATCTCTAAAACATTTGAAAAGTCAGTATTATTAACAGTTAATATTTAGTATGGAGCCAGAATTAACACAAAACAGTGAACACTTCAGACACCAGTGATACATTTTTTTTTAGTGAAACTAATTTTCACAGAAGTTAATTGTCACAGATTAATTGTCACAGAGTTAATTGTCACTATTATATTCAGTATAGAATAATTTTATTTTATGTACATAAGAGTGAAATATTGTTTACATTTTTTTATTTTTGTTTGCAAATTTTTTCAAATTATTGAATTGAATTGACTTGCAAATTAAGAAAGAGAGAGTTTACAGAGAGTTTATAGAGTTTTAAGATACTTGATAAGAGTTCAAGTTAGTTTCAGAATACTTGATAAGAGTTCAAGTTAGTTTCAGAATACTTGATAAGAGTTCAAGTTAGTTTCAGAATACTTGATAAGAGTTCAAGTTAGTTTCAGAATACTTGATAAGAGTTCAAGTTAGTTTCAGAATACTTGATAAGAGTTCAAGTTAGTTTCAGAATACTTGATAAGAGTTCAAGTTAGTTTCAGAATACTTGATAAGAGTTCAAGTTAGTTTCAGAATACTTGATAAGAGTTCAAGTTAGTTTCAGAATACTTGATAAGAGTTCAAGTTAGTTTCAGAATACTTGATAAGAGTTCAAGTTAGTTTCAGAATACTTGATAAGAGTTCAAGTTAGTTTCAGAATACTTGATAGAGTTCAAGTTAGTTTCAGAATACTTGATAAGAGTTCAAGTTAGTTTCAGAATACTTGATAGAGTTCAAGTTAGTTTCAGAATACTTGATAGAGTTCAAGTTAGTTTCAGAATACTTGATAGAGTTCAAGTCAGACAGTTTTATTCCAAGTCAATTTTCGAATCCCAAGTCGAGTTTTCAAGTCCCAAGTCATTTCAATGCAGTCAATTGAATTCAACTTTTTCTTTGTAATTTAAGAGAATTTAATTTAAGAAAATGTAATTTAAGAATTTAATTCAACCTTTTTTTTGTTGTCTAAGAGAATTTAATTCAACCTTTTTTTTTGTTGTAAAAGAGAATTAAATTCAACCTGAATTGACCGATTTGCGTCTTTAGTTTAACATTTTTTGTAAGAAGGAAATTGACCGATTTGTCTTTTCTTTTCATGCCATTGTTGCGTATATAAATATATAGTTATGTATTTTATTATTTGTAACAAAACCGTTTTTACAAAGGTTGTAACGATTTTGGTAATTATTGTAATGTATATGAGGAACATGCCGTCCCTCCGTTTGTTGAACTCTTTTAATTTTTGTTCTAAGTAGTGTGACAAGCAATCTTTAAAAAAAAAAAAAAAAAAAAAAAAAAGAGCAAAGTGCTCACGAAAAGATGTAATTGTCAATTTCAGACTTATACCCCCTGCTTAGTCACTCAATTCCCCCGAATGTCGTACTCCAAACTTTGTCTTTTTATTTTATTTTATTTTAACACCCCCAATCCCAGTTGAACTGTGTCAACCAGAGAAATGGTTCAACCATGGTTAATTCCTCTTTGGTACGATGGAACATAACCTCAATTTATGTTTTTTTTTTATTTTTAAGAATATTACAGTATATGTTCAGTTCATTATAGTTTATAATTTATTTCTATCTTCAATTTTTATATTTTTTATATTTTTTATTCGATTAATACTGAGTAATTGTCGTAGTCGAATTTAATTAATTGTGTGTCAAAATTCAATTTTAAAACCGTGAGATTTACTTTCATTAATTGTAAGTTCCTCTAAGTTCGTTTTTTTTTAATTACCTTATACGTGTAACTGATTAATTATGTAAAATCTATAATCCTAATTGAATTTTATTACTTTTGACACATATTCGAATTCATTTACGTTCCGTCCCTCCAGTCACTTTTGCATTAAAACTCGTATGCAAACATCATCATTATAATACATCATAATTATTGCTTACTAAAAATAAATT
>JAJOZX010013045.1:0-27500 GCA_023014485.1 Bathynomus jamesi
CGGAAAAGAGTATCTTAGCTTCGCTTTTACACGTTGACGTAACTTCGATAGTGTTTCCTTATGTCTGAGTTGTCACTCAAGGAGCTGGTGATAGTTTGACCTAGATATTTTAAATTCTCGTAGTCTTGCTCCGTCTCTCATTTCGGAAAATAATATTAGCTGTTTGGTTTCAGTTTTGGGATGGAATTAGCATAATCTTAGTTTTAGTAACATTAAAATTAATGTCATGGTTCTGTGAACATGATTCACAAAATTTTTATAAGATGATGAAGACCTTTCATCGAAGGGCTCATGAACACCATATCATCGGCATAAACAAAGTTATTATCTCTGTCATCTATACAGCATCCCACTCTTGCCTCATTAGAGAAGCAATTATTCCCATCCATTATATACTGAATGTATTTAAATAGCAGAGGAGAGAGAGTAAGGAGACTTGTCTAACTCGCATGATGAACCAAAACATTCGACCAAAACATTGCCCCAAACAGTAAAAAATTTGGTGTGTGTAACAAAATTTTCAATAAATTTAAACACTATGGTGGAACATTCCTGTCTTTTAATTTTCCAAATAGAATATTGGTGATTCACTCTATCATATGCTTTGTTGTACCCAAAAACAACTAAATAGTTGAATTACTGACAGTGTATCTAAATACAATCTCTTTCAAAACATAAATACACAGGTCGTTGAATGGAACCTTTTAAAATCAAATTGATTAGGAGACGTCTATAAATAATCATTTAGTCGGCGTAGCTAAAGTTCTGAAAACAGTTTGAGAAACAGGAAGCAACAGCAATACGTCAGTAGTTATCGTGGATAGAATGTCGCCATATTTATTTTTGACAAGGGGATGTGATATAACCATTATAAAACTTTGCAGGAGTTTAACTGTGAGCAGCATGGCTGAGAACAGTATAAGATATGAAGACTGATCACATCATTAGCATACTTTAAATACTCGTTCGACGGTCAGTATCGTTGGTGAGGCGCCTGTCTTTAGCTCTTATTATGTTGTTAATGTTCAAACAAGAATCACACACACACACACACACACCACACATGAACTATCTTGCTATAATTAAAATGCTTGATCCAACCACTTATATAATAATTGGGCAATCCTGCTTATTTTTCTGGTAACAAATTTAAATGGCTGGATTTTATATTTGGTTGTCATAGCAACCAAACATTTTTTTGTTTAGAAATTAAAATTTAAGTATCGCTTTTACATAACACTTTTGTACATAAAAAACTACAGCTGAAGAATCATATGACACGGCCCCCCTCTCCTCCTCCGACAAAAAATAATAACATAATGCAAGACAACTCTAACTGGAGTCGTGGGCGGCAACCACTGAGCTACAATGAGGTTGGCTCTGCCTGACTGCTACTCAGAGGTTCCAAATTCAGATTCTGGTAAGCAGAAATAGCATGCGTTCGTGTGTGGATATATACAGGTTTAAAAAGTTTTTACCACTTACATGGCGGTAATATGTCATTGCTTATCACTATAGTTTGTGTGGTTTTTTGTTTATGTAAGCATTGTGGTGTTTATTTGCTTGTGTTTTTAATATACTGTCTTTTTTTCAGGGATTTTGTGAGCGATTAATGAGTGAACCCCATTCAATGGAAATGGCTACAAGGTTTACATTAGGGCAACGCAGATTTTTCATTCACAAAATTCCTGAAAAAACGACATTATTTATTAAAGAACAGCAAATAAACCACAAATACTTACATAAACAAAAAAAAAAAAAAAACTATAAGTGGTAAGTAGTGACATTAGTTCCATATAGTAGGTAAAAATTTTTGAAGCACCCTGTATATATTTATCGTGATGAGTAACATCTGATATGAGATGCCCACAAATGAAAATATCTAATGGCGTTAGATTAACAATTCAAAAGTCCAGCCTGGGAAATAAATAAATACAGGGTGTTTATAAAGTCGTTATTCTATTTCAGTGAAAACGTAACAAAAAGTAATAGAAAGCATACATTTAATGAATACTTAAGCATATGATTCTACATGAGCACCATCAGTATCTCTACAGAGTTCGAATCTGTCAGCAGCATTGCGGAACACATTTTGGAGCATGACTGGAGTTATTTTTTTGTAACTGCGTTACGATACGAGCACGTAAATGTCCCAGCTTCATTCGATGGCATTTGAAACACCGTCGTCTTTCAACAAGATGGGGCACCTTGTCATTACGCAAACATTGTTCGGGAGTACCTAATGAACGATTTCCAAATTGGTCGATCGGACGTGGAGGCGACAGGCACTGGGCGGCTCGATCTCCTGACCTAATGCCCTTGGATTTCTTTACATGGGCCTTTATCAAATGAAATATCCATCAAACGAGGTTACAGCTCTGCAAGATTTACGTGCTCGTATCGTAACAGCAATTACAAAAATAACCTCTGTCATGCTCCAAAATGTGTTCCGCAATGCTGGACATATTCGAACTCTGTAGAGATACTGATGGTGCTCATGTAGAATCATATGCTTAAGTATTCATTAAATGTACGCCTTCTATTATACCGTTATTGAATTTTACCCTTTTTGCTACGTTTTCACGATAATATATGGGGACTTTATAAAAACTCTGTACACTAAATACCCATAGGGGCAGGACTTTCGAATTACTCTGTAAAGCATAATACACTACTTTCCCTCACAATCTCTGGAGGAAAAAAAAAAAAAAAAAAAAGATATACAGTATGCCTTACGGGAAGAAAAAAAACCATGCTTTAGAATATATTCGTTCACCGAACACTCAACATTTACAAGTACTTGAAAGTAACTTTTATCGTTTGCAAACTTAATTTCGGTTTTTGTGGAGAAAATAAATTCTTATTAAAAAGAGATAAAAACTCTCCAAAGAAGAAATGGGGATCGCCAAAAGCAACTTCTCTATCATTCAACTCTTCGCGAACTTTTTATTTCATCACAACTTATGTTTATACCCGATCAACCATGAGAAAGATTATATTATCTTTCTATATATATTATATATATATATATATATATATATATATATATATATATATATATAGAGAGAGAGAGAGAGAGAGAGAGAGAGAGAAAGAGAGAGAGAAAATTTTGTTTTGCAATTCATGTATAAGGCTTCTTTTTTGTATATATATATATTATATATATATATATATATATATATATATGAATAGAAACGACATAAGTGTTAAGGAACGTTTCTGCACACGAGGAGGAGAGATAACGAATAATGAAAAATGACACTTATGTCGTTTCTATTCATTTATATACTGCGCGGTCATTGCAGTTATATGCATATATATATATATATATATATATATATATAAGGGTATAACCAACATATCCCGTATATCCAATATTCCCTATGCATAATAAATGTCGGTAAGAAGTGGCCTAAGTTAGATAGTAAGGTTTCCACTGTCTATATGTTTATCTTATAACCGTTCTTATTTCTATTCCCAGTCTTTTATTACCTCAACAACGTATATCAACGCGAACCTTTCTATTCTATATTCTTGGCACGCGTGGACCGGAATAAAATTCCGTACGTGATTCGTATATTCCCGTACTCCACCGTGTACGAACTTTTATAATTTATTTAAACAATTTTAACATAGAGGAAAGGGAAAAAAAAATATATAAAAGAAAAGCTTCTCAGACGCTCTCGTTTGAAATGCAGACAATAAATATAGTCTTGGAATACCATTTCTGAGGTGGATTTTTACGAAGAGAGTCAAGTTCGTATAAGCCGCTTAAAACTACACCAAATGAAAGAAAAAAAAAAACCACAACAGAAAATCATGGATGTGTGTGTGTGTGTGTGTGTGTGTGTGTGTGTGTGTGTGTGTGTGTTCCCTATAGAATCGTGACAATCTTTTAGGATACATACAGAGCCTATCGCGACACGAATGTACGTATTACGATATTAGCAATGTCGCGGTGGTTTATCTTTATAAATACTATCTTTTATCATGAAAAAGGGGATATAATTAAGGTTAGGTTAGATTACGCTATGTTAGGTAAGGTTTGGTTAACTTTATTACCGGAAGGTTATTTTAGATTGGGTAAATGTCGCGATACAAAATTGAATATGTAAAAATGTTGCAGTTTTGTAGAGTAGCCAAACGTGTGTGTATGTGTGTGTGAAAGAGAGACTTATGTTAAAACATATACAGTGTGTGTAAGGGGTTCCAAAAAACCTTAGCCCCCCCATTTGCAGCTTACAAGTTTACTTATATCGAAATAGTTTTTAGTGATTATAAAAATATATAAAATTCTTCATTTATTGCAGGTATTAAAATTACTCTAGCTGATAAAGTGATAATATAATGGCTTCTCAATTAATTGGTGATTCGGAGAGGCAACGTGTGATAGATCGCATATGAGCAATAACAATTCGGGAAGCTCGTGATGCTGGAGCCACCTTCATAACACGTTCATGGGTTGCCAAAAAGTTGCGAAGAAGTGAGGACTTCGTCAAAAGAAATTGGAATAAAATTTTGGATGAATGTGAAATAGATACAACCAAACCTGGGCGCCCAAATTTGCCTCTCTCTCAGGAAACAAAGGACATCATTGAAAGCGGTACGCGTAAGCGGAAAAACAGCTGTGCTAAACTTTCTAGAGAGATCGAAGTGTCGAGAGGAAAGATCGTTAGTGGTGAGATTATTCGACTGTACCGTCATAGGCAAGGTTTAAAGCCTTGGCATGAACTTCCAAAGCCAAGAAAAACTCAACTTAACATCGAAGACAGAATGTGATTTGCCCATTATCTTGAAGATTGAGATGTGGATGATTTCATGCATTTAGCTGTCTCCGATGAATTTTTTGTTTACGTAACACGTCGGCCTAACTACCAAAATGATCGAGTGTGGGCCACACCAGATGAAATCGATGACAATGAACATTATCGCGAATTATTAAAAAGTCCAGACTGTGTTGGTGTGTTTGTTTTGTTCACTGCAAAGAAGCTCATGTGGGTGCTGAAGCCAAATGGTCAGAGTTGGGATGGACAGTATTTTCGTGATATTATTCTACCCCAGCATGTCATTCCTTTTCTAAGAAACCCAAACAATGTTATGGATGTCGATCAGGTCACACTTCTGCACGATAAGGCCCCCTGCTTTAAGGCATTAGCCACTCAACAGTTGTTGCGGAACCATGAGATCGATTTCTTTGGAAATGAAGAATGGCCAGGAAATTCTCCTGACCTGAACGTCTGTGAACACATTGGATCAGTTACAAAGGACAAGGTTGAATGTCTCTTGTTTCAAGAACCTGCAGCAAATCGATTTTCGAAGGATACAATGACGCAACACATTGAAACTGTTTTAGTAAATTTGCGTAACGATCAAGATCTATTCACGTCACTTTTGGCAAGCTACCCAAAGCGAATTCAGGCTGTCTTGGAAGCCAATGGCGGGAACACCACGTTTTAATTGTTTCTCATTAAATGCAGGATTAAATTATCTTTTGTAAGATATGTTTAGTTTTACTGTACCTCTAATGGTTTAGGCCATGGGCGGGGGGGCTAAGGTTTATTGGAGCCCCGTAGTTTATCTGTCCAAGATGTATAAGAAAAATGCTTCGTTAAAATAACCAAAAATACATTACGCTAAACGTGATCATTTCATATATATATATATACAGGGTGGGCCGAAAGTCTGGATCCATAGGAAAATATTTATTTTAATACATAAATTACAACAAATGGTACATACTTAAAATGAATATCAACTTTAACTCGTAAATGCGTATCCGTGATACTGTACAGTAGTTCGTACTCCAGTATAAATACTCAAATACTTTTTTTATTTCAGCCCAGAAATGGCTTCGAATCTAACAACAGAAGACCGGGTAGAACTTGTGCTCATGTACGCAAGACAGGGCGCTACACACAGAGAAGTTGCTACCGAATTCAATAGAAATCATCCTGATAAGCATCCAGTAACACATGCGACTGTTGGCAAGTTGTTTAAACGTTTCAAAGAAACAGGAAGTGTACATGATCGACGGCGTTCTGGTCGTCCAAAAACTGCAACTGATGAAAATACCTCTGCAATGGTATGTGAAACTTTAACGAATAGTCCAGTAAAGTCAACAAGAAGATTATCAAATGAAACACGCATCTCGAGAACGTCAATTCGAAGAATTATTAAAAATCATAAATTCCATCCCTAAGTGTCTCGATGTCAGAGGCCGCCAATTTGAGCATTCGTTATAATTTGTTGTTTATACTGGAGTACGAACCACTGTACAGTATCACGGATACGCATTTACGAGTTAAAGTTGATATTCATTTTAAGTATTTACCATTTGTTGTAATTTATGTATTAAAATAAATATTTTCCTATGGATCCAGACTTTCGGCCCACCCTGTATATATGCAAAATAGCAAGGCATAAACATATTCCTCGAAATGTTTACACAAAATTAAATGGCGTATGAATGATTCGAAATTATTTGAGACTATACTCAAAAGTTACTGTTGTATTCAGCTGAAGAAGAAATATAGGAACAAAAGTGGTACAGTAATGAAGGGAATGTACTGTAAAGTTTTTTAAAAATGTACTTGTTTGAATGTATGAAGAAGGCAACGTATAAGATTGATACTGTAACATCAAAATCGAATTTGTTTGTTTTTGTTTTTTTATACTGTAAATTTTGTATTATTTGAACTGTATAGATACTAAACATTTACGCTTAATATAGTATACAGAAGGAATTACAGCCTACGACAACTATCTCATTCCGCGCATACGCGTGAAAAACAAAAATATTCATAAAATCATGCATTACTAAAAAAACTAATTTAAAATCATAACTCATCAAAGAACAAACCGTTTCCGTTCTAACACCTTTACCTTATTCAACAGAAATGCAAAAACAGAGAGACACGAAACACAACATTAAAAAACAACCCATACTCAATTCTTTCCTATAACATAAAAAGCTTAGGATTGAATTTCTTACGAAAACAACCGTGTAATATGTTATATAAGTAAAAATGAGTAGGTACACACGACATATCCATTTGCCCATTCCTTATTCAGAGGATGCATAAAACCTTTCTGGAGCGTTCAAAATTCAAACGAGAAGCAGGTAATGAAGAAAGCAAAGGAAGATGCAAACAGAGTCTGTCGTGCGAGTAAAAGGGTTTGCTTTTTAGAGTTAATTAGGACGAGGACTTATCAGGCTTTACTTGTAAACTCAAAGTTCGCAAGAAAACGCGGAGGAACTGCTTTATATATATATATATATATATATATATATATATGCGGTAAATGAGAAATTGCGATAAATAAACGCGGCAAATGTAAATAAATGCAAAGTACGATAAATTAACGCGATAAATGTGAAAAATGTATATAAATGCAAAAGTGCGATAAATAAACGCTATTTGAAAAACGTGGTAAATACAAAAAATGTGATAAACCGATAAATAAATTAATAAATGTCGAACAAATTCGATAAATAAATTTGAAAATTTGAAATAAATAAATAAATGCTATTAAAGAAGCGCTATAAGTGCTAAAATGCTACGATAAATAAATACAAAATGCGAAAAATGCATAAATGCGATAAATAGAGTAATAAATGCAATAAACAAAGTAATAAATGCGGTAAAAAAACGCAATAACGCTTATATTTTTGATGGGATTACGTACCATATATCGAAAGAAGAATTTTAATTAATCCCTGAAGAGTATGATAAGGAGAACGAAACAGTATTGAAGGAGCGCAATTTTGTATCAGTAATTTTGTATACAGAAATACCTTGAACATCGTCGTTTTGCGCTTTCGTCGTTGCTATGTTTGTGACTAAGATTTAAACATCATCGTCTTGGTTTTGCTATTTCGTCGTCTTACGCCTGGCAGCATCACCATTCCCCCTTTTCATGTTTAATAAAAGGTTTAAATTGAACAGTAAACAAATGTTTTGCTTAAAAATAATTTCCAATTTCATTTTTTTGTTCGTATTATAAATTTTGGTGTTTAAATAAAAGGTTTGAATTGAACAGTTTCTTATTGATGTTTTTCCTGTGATTGAGCTGTTAAAACGAGTGTATTTGTACTGTATTTGTAATGCAAAAATCCTGATTTTGACAAAAAAAAAAATCTGAGAACGGAATCTCTTATTTCCCATAGGTTACATTCCTTGAACATCGTCGACTTTTCCAGGAACGCATTAGCGACGATGTTCGAGGTATTGCTGTATATAAAAAAAATATAGAACACTTATGATCAACATTTTGCCTGATATTTTGTAATAAACCTTCGCATTAAAATGAGATTCTTCAATAGCGGAGCAAAGAATATTATATGAATTGACAATTAAAGCAATTCCCGTATTAATTTGGTCGAGCAAATATAAGGTTTTAATCTTTAAAAAATGAGTATAGAAAAACCTCTAATACGATGTTATCGCGAAATATACTGGAACGGACACATGAAAATGCGGGTTATAATTCGTTGACGATATATCTCTAGCGAAAAAAGGTTACCCTGACCCGAAATATTTCATTACACGCAAAAATCCTTCAAATTAACTGAAAATATAAAACATTTAGTCTTTAATAATGATTCCACGTTCGTGGTGTTACATGGATTTCACCATTATTACTCCAGTTTTAACGATAGGGAGTATAAAGCCCAAATCTGGGCATGGCATGACTAGCCACAATTATGACTTAGAGTC
The DNA here is from genome assembly GCA_023014485.1 of Bathynomus jamesi. Classification (NCBI taxonomy): domain Eukaryota; kingdom Metazoa; phylum Arthropoda; class Malacostraca; order Isopoda; family Cirolanidae; genus Bathynomus; species Bathynomus jamesi. The sequence goes on from JAJOZX010013045.1 coordinate 8,718, forward strand.
TGCACGACACATAAGAAGACTATAGTTTTAATAGTTCGTCTAAAAAGGAGTTATTCTATACTGTTCGCTCTCATAATGCCATAAGAATATAAAGGAAGATAGCTGAAATAGAAGCGAAATTTTATGAGAAATTAAATTTATTAATAGATAAGTAAGAACCCTCGCGTGATAGTTTGCATCAATCGCGGATTATCATGCGATGTTATGCTGAGCACGAATCGATTGGTGATGGGGAAATTAGCCTTGTACGTTAGGTTACATATTGGCATTATTCAACATTGTTAAATAATGATGAAGTATCTTTCGACAAGTATAAAGTCACCTTTTGGAAAATTTCCAAAGAATTGTGGCTGTACGCCTATATATATATATTATATATAATATATATATATATATATATATTATATATATACCTTACCTTACACCCTACAAAGGTTTCGCGCGATGATTTCTCATTTCGCGAAGATCAAACTTGTCGCCCTTCTGTCGAGTTGGCCTGGTGAAGTAGTGAGTTGGATTCTTGCGCTCTCCACCTCACTTAACCAGGTACGCCCGGCTCATCGGGGATTGTTCTGAGCCAGGAGTCTTCTTTTGAAGATTTCCACTGCAACTCCCTTCGTGTTTTTTAGGTTTGGGCAACTGATTAAACAGTTTTGGTCCTCTCACAACAAAACTATTTCTTTCAGGGTTAAGGATGTTCCCTGTCTCGCCTTCAATTTGGGAATACGACAGTCTACCGTTTCTACTTTCCACCGTTGTTTGGGGAGTTATAGGGTTCAGAGTAAGATTAGGGACTAGTTTCTCCATTATTTTCCAAGTGTAAATAATGGTGTATCTCTCTCTTCTCCTTTCCAGTGAATATAGGTCTAGTTCTCGTAACCTTTCCCAGTAATTTAGTTCTTTGCACCCATTGATCTTGGCTGTGAAGCTTCTCTGGATCCCTTCCAGCTGTCTAATGTCTTCTTTTTTATATGGGCATGTTAGGACCGAGTAGTATTCCAATTTGGGTATTATCAGGGTTTTCAGTAGAGAAATTATTACATTCCTATCCCTTCGTTTAAAGGTTCTCAATACCTGTCCCGTTATTCTCTTTGCTCTGTTTACTGCTATTTTATTTTGTGTTTCAAATTTCGCACCATCTGTCATTACAACCCCTAAATCTTTTGCTCTGGAATTTCCCTGAAATTTCCTGTCCATTTGGGGTAATATTCCATGGATTTTAGGTCTTCTCTTTTCCCGTACCGTAATAGCTGAATTTCTCGGTGTTAAACTTCATATTGTTGGTCTTCCGTCCACTTGTAGATTCTGTTTATGTCGGTTTGTAGAGATCCTATGTCTTCTGGGTTTCTTATTTTTCTACTGATCTTTGTGTCATCCACAAAGGATGTTACTGTGCTGTCTCTGGTAACGTCCTCATCTATGTCAGTTAGCATGATTATGAAGAGTAGTAGAGCTAATACTGTTTCTTGTGGTACTGAACTGAGGACCTCTGATTGTGATGAAGATACCCTTGTACTATAATACGACTTGCCGCCGCTCACTAAGGAAATTATATATCCATTTCCTTACTTTTCCTGTTATTCCCATATATTTCAGTTTTTATGTATTATGAACCATGGTCACACTGTCGAACGCTTTAGCAAGTCTGTGTATATTACATCATAGTTTTCATTACTTTCAAGTTAATCAATAATGTTGTTGTAGTGTTCCATTAGTTGTGATAGGCATGATCTGCCTGACCGAAACCCGTGTTGGTTATCATTGAATTTTTTCTGAGTTTCCGACAGTCGCATGGTTTTTCGACTTTCTTTTTGCGAAATTATAGACGTACTTTGAGTTTGCCTTTATCGCCTCTATAGCGTCGTAGTCTTCTTTTTCTGTATGCTTCTCGATTAGTTCCTGTATGACGACATCGATACTTTGCAGTTTATCATTTAACATTTTTCTGATGTTATCTTAACAATTACTTAATTTTGCAGTCACCTCTTTTCGCTTTCGAAACAAATGCCCTCTTTGTCTTTCGAACCTGCTTCTCTTTCCCTTTGTTGTATCTTTGGGACATGTTTTTCCACAATTTCTAACGTCTTCTCCTCTAACGTCATAAGATCTCCTCCGTTGTCTTGGTCTCGAAAATGGTTTTCCATCTATTACTTCCATGCTGGATGTCACATCTTCCCAGTTTATAGCTTTGGAGTGAAAATTAAAAATTTCGAATTTGTCTTTCTGTTGTGCGTTCTTTCCTTCCCTGTTGCCTTTATATTAGTTGTTATTTCAATGATGTTGCGGTCCGATATCATAGTTGGGGATATTTCTACATTATCAATTAGATTACTGTTGTTGTGAACACCAAATCTAGGCAGTTGTTTTTCTTGTGTTTTCTGTTATTTCTTGCGTTAACAAATTCATCAGCTAGAGCTGATATATATATTATATATATATATATATATATATATATAATATATATATATATATTATAATATATATTATATATATATATATATATGGCTTAAGTGGAAGTATGAAGTTAAATATCTTTTTACATAGAGCACATTCCGCCTATACGCCCATTCAGGGTACGAGCAGCTCGCAGCACACCATTGCCAAGAAAATAGGAGATCAAAGTACTGACGAGGCTTTCGTACGTACGTGGTTTATCACCACTGAAAGTAACACTGCTCGTTTTAGTCTAGTCCAAAGAACATCCATACCGTATTCAATTTCTTCCAATTTTCCTCAGTTTGTATTGCAGACACCTCCATTTATTATCAGTCCTGGTGCAAGATTCTTCGGAAGCAAGATGCACCGCAAGCTTCTATTTCCTCCCCAAGGCAGCCAAATTTACCTGTATCAGTCACAGTCACATTCGTACTACCTTAGGCTTGCTACACAAACTGGACCAAAAATCACAAGTATCTGCAGTCGGCAAACCGTCTGTATACAGGCCTGTATTTTGTGTTTAGAACAATATTAGATATATATATATATATATATATATAATATATATAATATATATATTATATTTATTTGTAGACTCAACACGGAAGAAAAAAAATTGTATTTGTAAACTCAAACTGAATAATTTAACGACGACGACGTCGTGTTGTCGTACGGCAAAATAACCTTCAAAACATCAAACTCACTCAGGATAAAATTCGGAAATCTCTAATACCTTCCCTTTTCCTTGTTTTGCAGTTACGATTTCAATATTTCTCCAGTATACCTCTTTATATACCAGTTTAGTCTTTCCGTCCTCATTCCCGCAAGTATCATTGACTTTTTCCTACCATTATTCTTGTTATTACCGTTACTATCATAAATAGTATTATCATCATCATCGTTACTATGATTGCCATTATTATTATTAAGTTAATACAGTTATTATTCTTATTATTAATTCTAGACAGAATACCTTCGTTGTTGTCAATCATGTTCGCTTTCAACCGTTTGATTTTTATTTCCTTTCAACTGTTCTAATTTTGCCTATTGTCTATTTCCAAAACTTTATCGAACCCATTACCTATCCACAAACTATACTTCGTGATTTTCCACGCTCGTATTTCCCTTCACGTTTGCACTTCCGTATCTCATTATACAGGGTGATTCAAAAGTCAGGTTACATAGGGATATATTGTATTATGTAATGATACAGGGGAATAGTCGCATCACATGTTCGATATGGCCACCGTTAACGGCAATGCACTTGTGCAGCCAGCTAGGAATATCACATCATGCGCTCCTCTTTCGATAACTTCTCATAACTCATTTACCTGCAAAGAAACAGAAAAGCCCTATGTAACCTGACTTTTGAATCACCCTGTATAATTGTTTAATGTGTTCGAAACTGTACTTTATATACGTTGTCTTTACCATTGTTCGCTTATTTTTAATTGTTCCCCAATTTAGTATTCCTTAATTATGTTTACTGTCTGAAATTTTCTTTTGTAGTATACCGACTAAGGACTTCTATAACATAAACATTTGTATTGTTGTAAAATATCAGTTTATTTTCATTATGTTTATACTCCTGTATAGTTCCCATATTTATTTTGTATATATCTCTTTATATACTCTCTCTCTCTCGTGTACACACACACACACAATTTTTTATATATATATATACACAAAAAAAAATTTTATACACAAAAAAAATTATATTATATATATATATATATATATATACATCACACACACCGCATATATTCGTACGATGTATGTTTAATATAATATATATGGCATTTCCCACGTCAGCTTCTTTAATTTGTGAATGTGTTTATATTTTAACGAATCGCATAGAATATTCATTATGTATTTTACGCTTGTTTAAAATATTAATTTTACAGCATATCCTTATATATCTGACTACTTGCGAGTAAAAAAACTTGGTGCGTTAAATTATTTGTAATTAACTATCCTTAAAAAGGGAATGTTATTACATTAAACTGGTAATTGTCCATTTTATTATAAACAGTACATGTAAGTATTTTTTAATTTGCAATTCGTATACTCGAGTTTAGACATTTTTTTTTTTTGTTCCTCTTCGTGTCATTTCCTCTTTCTAATATTAATCTTGGTGGTAAATTTGTTTCGCAAATTCTTCCAAGTTGGGTATATTTGTCTTACAGATATCGTTCTACGTATCGCCCATTGCTGTTTAATATATTCGCTATGGCTGCGACTCCACAACCACCCCTCCACAAAGAGGAACTCCTCGTAAGACAGATGTAATCCGCTATATACGGATTGCTGTTTGTTCCCATGGCATTCCTTTCTCTTGCCTGAATTTAATGATTTATTGTAATGTATGCGTATGCGTTGTTGAAAAGATATTCCAGGACTCCTATAAATATGCCTATTACTATATGTGTTTATAATATTTGTGTTTACGTGTATCACTCCAGTATGCCTTTTGCCCCGTCCCATTGATTATTATGTATTTATGTTGCCAATTTGTACTCCCTTTTTTAATGAGGTCCTTTTACTGTATTGAAAACTCCTTCGAAAGGTAAATTTGTGTATAGAGTTGAGAAATAAAAAGCATAAATGTGGTCTGTTTCTTCGTTTTTATTCTATCTAGATATTAGATAGAATTGTCGATAGACGAGTAACAATTAATCCCGGTTCTATTTTCTATTTCTTTCCACAGTATTTTACGAAACATTTTTTAATTAATTCCAGTCGTAACGTTCCGTCTTGCGAGACCGGTTTTATAGTGGATTGTTTTGAACTTAATATGAATCGAAATTTGATAGGATCTTTATGTATTTTTGGGATTACGTGTATGGCTGGTATACATTTATTCTCTTCTATATAAAATTTTGCTCCCAGGTCGTTATTATGCTGTATTATATTATTCCAGTTTTCGTTCATATTTTATAAGTTCTATCGCGTTTGTATGTCTCTTAGTATCTTTAACGTAACCCAATTTATTTCTAATTATTTCAACATACAGTATAGTATTTTATATATAATAGCATAATTGTAAACTGCTTTGTCGATCGGGCAAACAACGAAAGCATTCTGCAACTTTACCATTTTCTCTTTTAAGGTTTTATAATTCTTTGAAATATTAATGTCGTAATTGCTCGGCTACGTTTCTTGGGGCGTTGCATTTTGTATTTAACTTTGTTTTGATCGCGTAAGTTTGGTATTCATCTACGCTTTTGTCTTCTTTCGTTGCTAGAATATTTACTTAATTAATTATCTCACTAATAAGTCATATTTTAGCTATCCCACTTGATATCCTACTTAGCTACTCTGAATTTTTTACACTTTCTGAAGTGATTTATTTTTACCTATTTCTAGATTTGCAGTTAATGCGTGTCCGTAATTTGGGTCAACGAACTCTTCATTCTCTTCATTACTGCAAACACATTTCAGTTCACTATCATTGGTTGCGTTATTGGTAAGGCTTTTTATCAGTCGTTCATGATTACATATTTTTGTAGGTATAAACTAATCGAGGAATTTTTGAATATTCGCCGTTTTCTGGAAGTAATTTCGTGATGTTTTTGCTATTCAGAATTTCTGGTAAATCTAATTTTTTTTTTTATATATTTTTGTTTATGTTTTTTTTTACGTTTAAATATGGATGAGGCGTAAGCAAACATTGACTTTATAAATAATATAGATATATTAGGGTATTTCTTTTGGAAATTATCAAATTACGTTATAAGATACTATAAACCTCAATGGTTAATAACTCTTAATGTAACGTAAAAAAATTTCCGGTTATTATTAATAAATATATAATGCGCGCGCGCGTAATTCGTTTTTCTCCGTTTTCTGTGTCGAGGTGATCTTTTCCAGCGCTGCTCTGGCTCACTAAACTAATTGAAGTTATTTTTAAGTAAATAATTAAATGGTGTTTTGAGGTTTTTCGTATTCCCTTCAATTGATTATTTATAGAGTCCAAATGGAAACGCAGTAAGTAATTAGCTTATTAATCCATTTTCATTCCATTTCTTTCAATTCTTTTCAATTCTTTGTCATTGAAATGTGAATAATCTATTAATAATTATAATAATCATAATTATTGGAAAGAAAATGATCGTATATTACCAGGTTATTGGTTGTATCTCACATTTACTTGTTGAGTTGTCATCCCTACGTATTTTACAGACATCGCACTCTATTACCTATATTACATATCGGTCCCCGCTATTGGACACTCAATTTTGGGGTTTTTCTATTCTAAATTTGTTACCTGTTGTTCTAGATGTAAATTCGTCACTGAATACATTACCGAGTTTACAAAGATCACATCTTCTGCAGTTTCTCTTCTTAGTGTTCTGTTCCAGGTTATTATATTCATCAGTTTCATGTGCACAGCCAATACTACTACTCCCTAATTCTATACTATTAGTTGGAGTAAAGCCAGATAGTGTTCTGGGTATTTTTAGCACCCTGATTTGCCGGAGACTGAGGACCATTGAGAACGTGTGTATAAACTTTGGTTAGCTTCCGCCCGAATTGTTCATTCTGACGAAGGTCAAGCTTTTTCACTCCACCTTAGCCCTACAGTTTAACGTGGAATTCGAACCACGCCCCACTAGCAGCCCAGCGTCTTAACCACTAGGCCACCCAGGGTACCCATTTATCTACCAACCACTTTCTTTATTGTGTGGAAGGATGAACAGCTGGGTCTTGGTGCGCGCCGGCTGCCATCACCGGGTCTCGAACCCTGGGCCGATGGATTCGTAGTCAGCGACGCTAACCACTACACCACTGAGGCGCATATATACACACACACACACACATATATATATATATATATATATATATATATATATATATATACCGAATGTGCCTTGGTGGTGTAGAGGTTAGCGTCGCTGACTACGAATCCATCGGCCCTGGGATCGACCTGGTGATGGCAGCCGACGCACAGCAAAACCCAGCTGTTCATCCTTCCGCACAATAAAGAAATTGGTTGGTAGATAAGTGGATACTCTGGGTAGTGGGTAGCCCAGTGGTTAAGACGCTGGGCTGCTGGTGGGGCGTATCGTAGTTCGGATTCCGCGTTAAACTATAGGTCTAAGGTGGAGTGACAAGCTTGACCTTCGTCAGAAGGAACAATTCGGATGGAAGCAAAACCAAGGTTAACCAAGGTTTATATATATATATATATATATATATATATATATATATATATATATATATATATATATATATATGCACTAGAATCACAAAATAACACGTGACCTTATTAATAAGCAAACAACCACAAGGAAAGGAAACACAAAGTCCGAGCGCTCGGACTTTGTGTTTCCTTTTCCTTGTGGTTGTTTGCTTATATAATATATATATATATATATATATATATATATAAACAGGGTGTTTCACAACCGGTGTGCTATACTTTTGGGGGTGATTTGAGGGGGTGATATCGAGTAAAAAAGTTAATACAACATTGCTGCTATTTCCAACCGTTGCCGAGCTCCGGACGTTTTAAGGTGCACGTAAAAAAATAAACGAGAGTATTAATCTGATGTATTTATTGCTACATTTTATGAGATACACCTTATAAGTGTTCAAAATGTCCGTCTCGGTTTTCAATGCACAGCCTTGCTCGTTCCAAACAAGAGTCCACTGCCCATTGAATCATTTCGGGTGTTCTCGTATGTAAGCAGCGGCATCCATAATCCGACGCAAGAGTTCCTCTCTCGTTTGTACTTTGGTCTTGTAGACTATTTCTTTCATAATCCCCATAAAACTAAATCTAACGGGGTTAGGTCCGGAGATCTCGGGGACCACGATATTGGATCAGCACGACCAATCCAACGATTCCCGTACCGCTGATTCAAGTAATCCGTAACGTGACGACCAAAATGTGGTGGCGCCCCATCGTGCTGAAAGAACATCCTGCGCCTTGTCTCCAAGGGCACGTCGTCTATCAAAAGCGGCAATTCGTTCGTCAGGAAGTTCAGATAAATATCAGCAGTTAATCGTTGTTCGAAAATGAACGGTCCAATCAGCTGATCTCCAATTACACCGCACCAAACATTCACCGAAGATCGATGTTGAAAGTTTCCTTCAACGATACGTGGGGATTATTGGCAGACCACAAGTGGGAATTTCGTCTATGTTAATTCCATCCCGAATGAATTGTGCTTCATCACTAAACAGTATGCGATTAAGAATTTGGCGATGCATAACCATCCACTGGCAAAATTGAACACGTTTATCGTAATCATCCGGTTGAAGAGCTTGCACACGTTGCAAATGATAGGGATACAAACTCTCATCATGTATGGTTTGCCATACACGCGATGCGGATTCACCAATTCGTCCAGAAATCCTTCGAACATTGGTAGTTGGGCTACGTTGTACTAGGTCCGGTATGCGCTGCTCCACAACCAGCAACAGGCCGTCGTGCTACATGTTCTTGGTTACGTGGAACAATTGTCCCTGTTTCCCTTAACCTCTGGTGTGTGTCACTAAACGCTTGCCTGTTCGGTATTCGGCGGTTCGGAAAACGTCTTCGATATTCCTCAACTGCCGTTCTGCTGTTACCATCACAGAATCCATAAATGAAATGGATATCAGCGTATTCAGCGGGTGCGAACTCATGATTCATTTTGATTGTTCACCTTAGTGCAACACAGTGTCTCGTACCACAGATCAAAACCAACTGAAAGAAAAAACAGGATCAGTAGTGGTAACTTCGTTAACCGAAACTACCACCAGTGCTATCATCTATCGAATTACACACAAGTAGGGATTTGTTGTTTGCACATCTTAAAACGTCTGTAGCTCCGCAACGGTTGGAAATAGCACCGATGTTGTATCAACTTTTTTACTCGATATCACCCCCCAAAGTATGGCACACCGGTTGTGAAACACCATATATATATATATATATATATATAGAGAGAGAGAGAGAGAGAGAGAGAGAGAGAGGACGAGAAAGTGGTACATGTTTATTAATCAGACGTTTCGGAAATTCAATTTCCATCATCAGTGCTAAGAAATAAAAAAAAAATTAAAAGTGGACAAATATAGTAAAAGATTTTATACAATATATTAGTCTTATGATGATAATTTAAAATTTAAAAAAAAAAATAGAAAATTACATAAAATGTAGAGCAGTAAGATATATAAAAATGTTATCGGGTGAAACGAATATTGAAAATAAAAACTTACCTGGTTATTGTACGAGGGGGGTGATTTAATCTAATTGTATGAAGGTTGGAAATGGTTGACTGTTGAAGTGGCCATGTTAGAAGTCGAAGAGTGGTGGCGCAATAATGGTTCAGAAGAATTATTTAGCTATGTTTAAGTTGAAGGCAGAACTGTAGTCGTTGAGGGTTGGTTTTGTACTAAGGATGTATAGGGATTCGAGGATGCGGAAGACGGTTGGTTGGTATGCTGAATTGATAATTTTGAAATTGGTGGGGAGCAGTGGGTGATTGTGGAGGTGGCAATGATCTCTTATTGCTGATTTCGATGGTTTATTTAAAGGTTGTGAGGTTCTAGTGGAAATGCCGCGATGTTCGTCCACTCTTGTTTGATATTGGCGAATGGTGCTGCCAATATAACTTGCTTTGCAGCGAGTACAGTTGAAACAGTAAACGGTGGACGAAACAAGGGGCTGGGTTTTTTTTCTTTATGGTTGAGATACAATTTAATGTTATTATTGTTGGTGAATACAAATTGAAGGTTAATTTGAGGGTAAAGATGGGTGAGTAGGTGGCGAAGTTCTGAATGTATTTTATAACTAATGTAGTCATAGTAGGGAAAAGAAAAGTATTGTATTATCTTTTTTAACAGTGGAAACTTTAAGGGGGGTTGATAAATGTTATTGAGAAAATTTATGGTTAGAGATCGTAGTAAATGTTTTGGGAAAGAGTTATTAATGCTGAAACTGTGAATGAATTCTATTTCGTTGTGGAAGAATAAGTAGGAGGAACAAAGTTGATAAGCACGGTGGATTAAGCTTTTAATGCTGTTAATACACAAACCAAACTTACCCATTAGACTTATCCTTTCTGCTTACACCACCCATAATTACCACCTAGCAAAATTCCTAATTCCCACCCTAAACCTCCTGACGCAGAATGAATATTCCGTCCCCAATTCTTACGAATTCGCAAAAGAAATACAGACGGTGAACAATTCAAACAACTTCCATATGCACAGTTTTGACAGTATCCCTCTACACCAACGTACCAATTAAAGAAGCTATCGAAATCTGCATCAATAACTTACTTTCTAACAATCAGAACAGTCCTCAACCTAACGAAACAAGAATTTACCAGACTGCTAACCCTCGCTGCTTCAGACACCTACTTCTTTTTCAATAAACAACTTTACCAACAAACTGATTCATTAGCCACGGGATCCCCCCTAAGTGCCACACTAGCTAACATCTTTCTCTGCTATCACGAAAATAACTGGCTACTCCATTGTCCCACTCATTACAAACCACATCCATGTAAAAGATATGTCGATGACACTTTTCTCCTCTTCCACAATGCTAACCACGCCCCTCTTTTTCCTAACTATCTCAATTCCCAGCATCAAACCATCAAGTTCACTAAAGAAGACGAATCTAACAACACCCTACCCTTCTTAGATATAACAATAACAAAACAAAATAATAAATTCAGCACTTCCATATATCGAAAACCTACATATACAGGCCTAGGCACTAACTACTTAAGCCACATCCCCTTACTATATAAAATTAACAGCATTAAAATCTTAATCCACCGTGCTTATCAACTTTGTTCCTCCTACTTATCCTTTCACAACGAAATAGAATTCATTCACAGTTTGAGCATTAATAACACTCACAAAACATTTACTAAAATCTCTAACCAGAAATTTTCTTAACATTTATCAACACCCCCACCCCTTAAAGTCCCCACTGTTAAAAAAGATATACAATACTTTTCTTTTCCCTACTATGACTACATTAGTTATAAAATACAATCAGAACTTCGCCACCTATTAACCCCTCTTTACCCTCAAATTAACCTTCAATTTGTATTCACCAACAATGATAATAGCATTAAATCGTATCTCAACCATAAAGAAAAAAAAAATAGCCCCTTGTTTCGTCCACCGTTTACTGTTTCAACTGTACTCGCTGCAAAGCAAGTTATATTGGCAGCATCATTCGCCAATATCAAACAAGAGTGGACGAACATCGCGGCATTTCCACTAGAACCTCACAACCTTTAAATAAACCATCGAAATCAGCAATAAGAGATTATTGCCACCTCCACAATCACCCACTGCTCCCCACCAATTTCAAAATTATCAATTCAGCATACCAACCAACCGACCTCCGCATCCTCGAATCCCTATACATCCTGAGTACAAAACCAACACTCAACGACTACAGTTCTGCCTTCAACTTAAACATAGCTAAATAATTCTTCTGAACCATTATTGCGCACCACTCTTCGACTTCTAACATGGCCAGTTGGCCACTTCAACAGTCAACCATTCCCAACCTCCATACAATTAGATTAAAACCCCCCTTGTACAATAACCCGTAAGTTTTTATTTTCAATATTCGTTTCACCCGATAACATTTATTTTATACATCTTACTGCTCTACATTTTTTGTAATTTTTTATTTTTTTTATTTTAAATTATCATCATAAGACTGTAATATATTGTACAAAATCTTTTACTATATTTGTTCACTTTTATTTTTTACATTTATTTCTTAGCACTGATGATGGAAATTGAATTTCCGAAACGTTTGATTAATAAACATGTACCACCTTCCTTCTTCCCTCTCGTCCTCTTATTCCTCACTAAGTTGCGGTTCCCCAAGAAGAAACCCTTCAATCAAGTTTATATATTAACAGGGTGTCCCAGAACTTTGTGTCAATATTTCAGATTATTTTTGAGGTCATTCCCAGTCAAAAATGTTCTAGAAATATGGGTCCGATTCTCAACGGTTACGGAGGTATGGGTATTTGAAGTTAAAGAGTCGTTCGCACTTCGGTTTCTCAACCGGAATCCCGGGCGGAAAATGATGACCTTAAATCTCGGGACAAGCGCAGCAAATCCTGGGATTTCCAGGGTTTTACAAAGTATTCTAAAAACGTTATTTCATAGAGTGTGAGAGAGCATTTTCAGCGGCGGAACTCTTTATAATCAAGTTGCGAGCGCGACTTAATGATCTCAGTATTGATTGTCTTTCCTTTCTAAAGAACTACTTTTAAAATAAGAAAGATTAGTATTGTCCTCGAGTTGATAACTTATCATGTTTGTTTTGTTATTTTTTCTCTCATTTGTTTTGCAAACAATTTTTTTTTATTTTTTAACTCAATATTTAACTTGCTTTTTTTTTGGTTTTGTAAAAGAAGAAAATGTTTGATTTTTAATGCAATACTTAACTTATAAGGAAAAAGATGTGTGTGTGTGTGTGTATATAGAAGGGTCGACCGTGGGTCAATCCTGAATTGTCGTTCGAATTCACATAAAGTAAGTACAGTGGACCCCCGCTATCCGAGGATCTCGATAATCGAGGTTTCGCACGATCGACATTTTCCATAAAGAAGCATTCATCCGCTAACCGAGATTTGCCCCGCTGATCGAGATACCGATCAACATCACATGTTTGTTCTAGAATGCCCGCAAGCGATGGAAAAAAATCATTGAGAGAGATCCCATCCATGGCAGAGCCTACACAACATACAGCACCATCACTTCAGCGCTCCTCCCATACCGAACTCAACTCCAAGAAATGACCAAGCCCAAGCAGACACTGATTGATAGTTTTTTCAAACCGAAGAGGACTTTTTCTGTAAAACAAGATGAACCAAAACCATCAACTTCAGGGACCTCTCTTCAAGCTCTCAAAAACAGGACCAATTGCCTGAACTACCAGATGCTTTTATGGAAGGAGACTCTCCTTCCAAACAATAAAACACCACCACCAACTTTCCAGCAAGCCCAGTCAAATTGTTGTTCTGGTGAGTGTTAATTTTTGAGTGGATGTTAATTTAATTTAATTAATACAGTACTGTATTCATTATAATTTAATTCTTTATTTTCAGAAAATAACATAATAATACTGTATTTAAATACTATTTATGATAATTTAAATTAAAAATACTGTAGGGCCTTAAAAGTTAGCTTTTGTGGTGATAAGGTCAGTTTTTAGTTTTCTGGAACCAGTTAGCTTTATAACATGTAAAATATGGTCCCGTTAACCGAGGTTCCGCTACCCGAGATGTTTTTTTGGAACCAATTAATCTCGGATAGCGGGACTCGACTGTAACATAATTTTTTTTTAAAGAAAATGTTTTATATTTTTAAATGTGGAAAAACTTTTTAAACGAAATTCAACTGAAACTGTTTTATTTCATACGTGAGTAGTGTAGCTAACATCGCATATTGGGATTTATCGTTATTTGTCCATTTATATGTATTTACAATAAATCGGGAAATCCCGGGATCCCGGGACGATGACCAATTTTGTCCCGGAAAACCGGGATAGTGAAAACCCCTGAAAACGAGAAACCTTAGTTCACGCATAATAATCTGTTTTATTGAACAAGTGCTAAGTATGTACAGCTCAGTCTACAATAAATGTTCAAAATGGCCGCCTTCGGTTTGAATACACATTCTAACTCGTCGTAACATTGAATGAGTAACCCTACCAACAACGTCATGGTCGTACTGTATGCGTTCTGCAGCAGTCATAATTCGACGAAGCAGTTCAGCTCTTCTGTTCGTTTTTTGCTTGTACACCATCGCCTTCATTTGGCCCCACAAATAAAAATCTAGTGGGTTGAGGTCCGGTGATCTCGGTGGCCAGACTTGTACAAATGTACATACTAAGCACTTGTTCAATAAAACAGATTACTATGTGCGAACCACTCTTTAACTTCAAATACCCATAGCTCGATAACCGCTGAGAATCGGACCCATGTTCATAGAACATTTTTGACTGGGAATGACTTCAAAAATAATCTCCTGAAATATTGGCTTTTGGAATAATTGGAATAATAATTGGAATAATCTTAGAATAGTTTTTGCGAATAACTGGAATCTTGGGATAATTTTTTCTTTTTCCTTGTGGGTTTGCATTATACAGGGTGTCCCATAAGTCTGGAACCATAGGGTAAAATAAGTAATTCATGTTTTTCCGTTTATGCAAGTGCCCATGATGTCTTTGAGTAAGGAAGAACGCATCCAGGTAATTCTGCTCGTAGGAAATCGGAGTCAGAGGGAGGTCGCTGAGGAATTTAACAGATTGCATCCGGACCGCGCGCCGATAACACACAGCTGTGTCGGCAAACTTGTAGCAAATTTCAGGGAAACGGGATCCATAGGAGATAAACCACGCAGTTTACTTCCGAGGACATCCACTGACGATGACACAGCCGCTACCATCCTCGCTCATTTCACACACAGTACCCAAAAGTCTCTTCGGCGTTTTTATTGCCGTTTTTTATCATTTTGCCCTATGGTTCCAGACTTACGGGACACCCTGTATATATATATATATATATATGCGCCTCGGTGGTGGTGTGGTTAACGTCGCTGAATACAAATACATCGGCCCCGGGATCAAGACCAGGTGATGGCAGGCGGCGAGCAGCAAAACCCAGCTGGTCATTCTTCCACACAAAGAAATTGGTTGGTAGATAAATGGGTAATGGGTACACTGGGTAGCCTAGTGGTTAATATGTTGGGCTGCTGGTGGGGCGTGGTTCGGATTCCACGTTAAACAGTAGGTCTAAGGTGAAGTGACAAGCTCGACCTTCTTCAGAATGAACAATTCAGCGGAAACAAAACCAAGGTCGTATATGTACACCTGATGAGTGAGTGTGTACGTTTAAAGATAATATTGATGATATTGTAGTAGTAATAATATAGAATAAAATTTATGGTGTGTGTGTGTGTGTGTGTGTGTGTGTGTGTGTGTGTGTGTGTGTGTGTCAATAAATAAATAAAAATCGGAACCTAAAACATAATGGTTTGCTCGGAAGCTGAAAATTGAATTGGAGATAAAAAGGTAAATAAACTTGTTCTATATACTTCCATACACTCATACATACACCTCACAACCCGAGAAGAAATGTTTCCTGAATAAATATATGACCTGCATAAAAGCAGGAATCCGTCTTGCGAGCATGTGGTCAGATATATCGATCAGCTGCCCGTAGGAATACCAGTTTGTACGTATTTATTCTGTGTAACTTTGTGTGTATTTTGTATAAGGTCAATAAATGGTATTGGAAATTCTTTTTTTTTTCAGATCACAAATAAAACGGAATCACACGACTGAGCCATAACAATTTTAGTTCAGCCGTTTCGTCCAAACATTCGACCTGCTCACGACATGTTCATAGCATGTGAAGAAAGGAAATGGTTCTTTTAGAAAAAAAGTTGCCAAATATTTGTATTTGTTTGAGTTTTCAGTTTGGACACACACACACACACACGTACGTTTCCTCTTCTAAGCCTTATTCTTTCCTGGGCTAACCTAGAACGGATCTTTGGGTTTAGGGATTTATTCTCTCATATATATATATATATATATATATATATATATATATATATATATATATATATATATATACACACACACACACACATAAAACAACAGTAAAACTAAGAAATAAAAGTAAACCATACACAAAATTTACACCCCCGAAAGAAATAAACGTTAAATGTGAAGATATAAAAATAAATAAGCGCAGAAGATAAATAAAAGTAAAGGAAGATTATAAGAAGGGAATTTCTTTATATTTTCATTCAGTCCCTTTTATAGATGTTGAATTCAGAACCGGACATGGTAAGTAGTTGGCTTGTCTTCGTTCAGGAAACATCCTCCGTTAACCAAACAAAATTGTTTGCTTTTCCTCAGTTTAGCAGTTAAAAATTATTATATATATATATATATATATATATATATATATATATATATATATATATATTTTTTATATATATAGCTTGAGAGAAAAGACTAAGGATTTTATACATACAAATAATTTGTTAATAATCACCGCCATGTCAGTAAGGATGGAATACAGCAATGAAGAAATAGTGTATCTTGTATCGTGGGCTATTTCTTATAATAATTGTGAGGAAAGTTTGCGTTTATTTCAAGAAAAATATAATAAACCACCACCAAATGCAACCACTCTTCGATACTGGAAGCTCAAATTTTTGGAAACAGGGAGCCTGGTAAAAGATCGTCCAAGAAGCGGAACGCCAGTAACGGCGACAGAAGACAACAACAAAGAAAATGGCCTCGCCACTTTTCAAGTCGATCCAACAACTTCAACGAGAAAAGTCGCAGAAAATTGGGTATTTCCAAATTTTCAGTAGCAAAATTATTGAAATCGCGGGGGTACCACGATTACAAGCCCATTTACTCTCAGCTCATATACGACGATAATTCTGATAGATGGCTGCAGTTTGCCGAAACAATGAGACAAAAGTTCAACAGTGATCCAGATTTCCTTCGAAAGATCAAATTTTTAAATGAATGCGTCTTCGGTTTAACGAGTAAAGGAAACAAACGCAACGTTCACTGCTCGACGAAAAAAAAAATCCCAAAATATGATTGGGTAAACCCGTTAAAACGGATACACTAACAGTTTGGGCGTGCATTGGTTATTCAGGACTCGTTTCCTTTGACACATCGAGAGATACGATGGATGGAAAATGCTATTGCCAGGTATTGAGAGACAAAGTTTGGCCACAGTTTACTAATGGCGTTGGAAGGAATTGAATTTATCAACATGATGGAACGCCGCCACATTACTTCGCAGCTGCCCGTGAGATTCTGGATACTAACCTGGAAGGAAGACGGCTTGGGCGGTGAGGTCCCATCGAGTGGCTAGCCCGATCACCTGATTTAAACCCATGTAATTTCTGGCTTTGGGCTTATTGCGTGACAAACTCTACACTCCTGGTTTCATCTATCCAAATGTGAATGCCCTTAGCCGCAGAATAGATGAAGGATCCACAAATGTATCATAGCGGATGGAGAACACTTTCAAGATTACATTACAATTTCACAAAATATCTGTATGAATAAAATTCTTATAGACTTTTTGTTTGATTTGTTTAATCATTTGAACACTTATCTGTATAATATTGTTAACTAAATAGTTGCATGTATAAAATCCTAAAAGACTTTTCTTCCACCCTGTATATATTGAGAAAGAAAGAATTAAAAGACTAATAAAAATCCGAAGACCTGCCCTAGGTTAGCCCAAGAAAGAATAAAACTTAGAAGAGAAAATGTGTGTGTGTGTGTGTGTGTGAACATAAAGTTTTGTGTTTTCAAGTCAGCCAATCAGTCTGCCTTCTTATCCAAATTAATTATTCATATTCACTGCAGAGGACAGAAAAGTCTGAGCAACAGTTTATTTGATTTGATTACACTCTCCCTTTTCATATATATATATATAATATATATATATATATATATATATATGCGCCTCGTGGTGTAGTGGTTAGCATCGCTGACTACGAATTTACCGACTCAAAACCGGGTGACGAAAGGCGGCGCGCAGCAAACCCAGTTCATCTTTCCACACCAGTGGTTCTCAAACTGGGATACGGCGTACCCCCAGGAGTACGCGAGGGAATATTAGGGGGTACGCGAAGGGGTTCTGAAATAAAACCCTTTTAATTTTATATACGATTAACAAACGGCCACGAGTCACACGGTTGTAAAGAAAGTACAATTCGGGCGGAAGCAAATCCAAGGTGTATATGTGTGTGTGTGTGTGTGTGTGTGTATATATATACTGTATATGGGATGAATTTCACACTTAAACACGTGAAATGAATGAATGATTTTTCTTTTTCCTTGAGGGTTTGCATCATATATATATATAAACGTTCCATTCAACTGACGTGTGTATTTATGCTTTGAAAGAGATCGTATTTAGATATACCTTTGGTAACCTTTGGTTAGCTTCCGCCCGAATTGTTTATTCTGAGGAAGGTCAAGCTTTTTACTCCACCTTAGACCTACAGTTTAATGTGGAATCCGAACTACGCCCCACCAGCAGCAGCCCAGTGTCTTAACCACTAGGCCACCCAGGGTACCCATTTATCTACCAACCACTGTCTTCATTGTGTGGAAGGATGAACAACTGGGTTTTGCTGCGCGCCGCCTACCGTCACCGGGTCTCGATCCCGGGGCCGATAGATTCGTAGTCAGCGACACTAACCACTACACCACCGAGGCGCATACTGTCATTAATTAAACTATTTATTGTTTTTGGGGAGCTATTGAAGAATAGGGACCCCAGCCTTCTTTAGTTAGGCTTATAAGACTAACTAACG
>JAJOZX010013045.1:30000-37500 GCA_023014485.1 Bathynomus jamesi
TGTGTGTGTGTAGATATGTATGATGTATGTATATATATATATATAATATATGTTTGTGTGTATGTATGTTATTTATTTATTTTTTTTATTTTTTTTTTCTGTAACCTATATATAGGCCGTAACCTTTTATGTACTTCATTGTTCCTGAGGATGTCATTAGACGAAAGCGCTTGAGCACCTTTGTGTGTTTCCTTTCCTTCGTGGTTTTATTCATCATATATATATATATATAATGATGGATTTATTGCTTCTCTTAATGAGGCAAGAGTGGGATGCTGTATAGATACATAAGGATAAATAACTTGGTTTATGCCGATGATACGGTGTTCATAAGCCCTTCGATGAAAGGTCTGGATCATCTTTTAAAGATTTGTGACTCATATTCACAGAACCATGACATTAATTTTAACGTTACTAAAACTAAGGTTATGCAATTCCATCCCAAAATGAAGATGGGATGAAGAATTATATACATCAAAAAAAGGCCCTTCCAGAACTCTCAATTTGCATTACAACAGATCCTATTGACTACTGCATAAGTTACCGCCAAGATGTTCTTCGGCCTCTTAACTGTTCACTGTTCACTGTTCGGAGGTCCGGTGCTAGTGTCTCCGAGCAACTGATACAATGAGCAAACCAACCAAACCAACGTTCAGAGCCTCCCTGAGGTAACAAGACGTACTTAATTAATACAGTCAAATGCGAAGAATTAAAAACTCAGGCAATCCAATTTTTCAGGCTATTCATCATTCTTGCTTTATGTCTTCTAGAATGTGGACCTCTTGGTATGAAAGTGTTTGTCTTTGGCTCCACTTAACTCCAGCATTAGCCATTCCATTACATGTACTTTTTATTTTTATGAATCTGTTATTAGTAATTTTATTATTTCTCGTTTCTTTACGTGTATTATTGTTATTTCTTTATTATTGTAGTCCTTTTTTGGTTTTTGGTTTTTAAATTTATCGTATAATCAGTTGTATCGTTCATTACCTTGATGGATACTGTATCTTTTTTACTTGGTGAGGGGATCGGTCTCCTGCCAATAAACATTATTATTGTGATTAATTAATTATATCATTATCGTCATTATCATTACCATATGTACAGTACGTTGGAATTGTCGCTACGTGTACTTTTTATTTCCATTTTTTCTTTTTGTCCTCTTAGCTTTGGGTAATTTTTATTATTACTTGTTTGAGTGTCTTATTTTTACTTCTCTTTTAGTCATAATTTTTAGTTTTTAAAATTTATCTTATCGTTTATTGTCTTCAACAATATTGTGCTATTTTATGGATTTATATCCTGCCAATAAAGCTTATCATCATTTTATATATACAGTATATATATATATATATACACACACGAGGGCATGCTGAAAAGTAATGCCTCCTATTTTTTTCTCCAAACCAGGTTCACGTAGCTGGATGAACTGAAGTGCAGTCTATATATATATATGGAGGACCGACAAGAAATAGACTAACAAGTAGACAGACAAATTCTTTCTTCCACGCCATCATCAAATATTCTCAGAAGACACGTGGTCAAGGAATCAGAAACAATGAAAACGTCTGTTTCTTCCCAAAAGGCCCGCGAAAGCAAGCCCTTATCAACTAAAGGACGCGTGGAAGGTGTTTCAAGAAATGCCCGCGAAAGCCCGGGTCACAGAGACTATATAAGCGAGATTCCACTGATATTCAGCCTCACTCATCATTTTTTCGTTTTGCTCTCCACCTTCGCGAGCAGAAACTCGTCACGTCAACCGCCCTCCGGCTTCCTGCCAGAGGAGCGGCCTGCTGTTCCTTCAAAGCTTCCGATCTATCGTCAAGTAAGACCTACCGCCGTCAGCCTGCAGAAGCACTTCTTCGAAGCCCAGCGCCGTTTCGACTTCAGTCGGCTTGTCCCTCAAGCATCATCTCAACTCTACACGAAGCGAATCAACACTTGAGGTGACCGGCGCCCGTTGAACAAACTTCAATGGGACGGTCAGCATCACCTCGGACCTACGTTCTACAAGGTCAACCTTCAAGCATCTTTTCCATCTCAAGAGGCTAATCGACACGACCAGCGCTCGATCAACAAGCTTCAATAGGACGGTCAACGACACCTCGAGCCTACAGTAATAGGTCCACCTGCAACACTTCAACAGAGGTTTTCATCGTCCCGGTAAGCTAAGTGCATCTTTTCTAAGTAACTCTCGTGAAGCCTACATCAGCCTACCCCGAAAGGTAGGCTATACTACCAAAGTGTGTAATTAAGCGTTCTAACTGACTCTCGTTAAAGAACGCAGTAGGCCTATTTCCCAATTCAAGTGTCATTCCAAAACCGTAATCGTGTAGCATCATGCTATTGGGTTCAATCATGTAATCCACAAATACTTTGCATCCGTTTATTTATGATTTATTTAAGCACTCATTATTGACAGCCGAATCCACTTCCCGTGTACTAAACGCACGTGCATTTTATATCATTTACTAGGCCCATTCAGTGTTCCACTTATGCGTAACTCTAGCCTACCTAATCCATTTACAGTGTACCAATTTAACGTGCATAATTTCCATTATCATTGGCTTGAGTATTGTTTGCCATTGGGCTAAGCGTGTGGCTGATGCAGACACTGGACATGCCAAACTGCATGATGAACCACGTAGCGGGAGACCGCAAATACCAACTGACGAGGATCCGACAACGCGCCGATGAGATGATCAAACAAAACCGCCGCATATCTCAGCAAATACTAACTACTAATCTTGGCATTCACGTGAGCGGGTTCAGGCTATTGTTGCTAATCTTGGGTACCGAAAAGTGTGTGCACGATGGTTCCCAGAATGCTGACTAATGCAATGAAGGAGAGGCAGATGGAAGTTCCCACCAGGGAGTTGTTGCGACATGAACGTGAAGGCGACGAGTTCTTACGCAGCATTGTGACTGGAGATGAAAGCTGGGTGCACCTTTACGACCCAGAAGGCAAAAGACAATCAATGGAATACCGTCACAGAGGTTCACCAGGACCAAAAACAGATCAAAACCCAAGTGTCTGCCGGAAAAATCATGCTTACTGTCTGTTTTCTGGGACGTTAATGGTGTTGTCCATTCAGAATTCACGCCAACTGGTACCACCATTAACTCTGTGAACTACATTGAAACTGGAGAGATTGAATGGACGGATTCGAAGAGTTCGCCCCGACATTCAGATTTTCCTCCTCCAGCATGACAATGCGCGACCTCACACGAGTGCACTAACGACTGAAGCAATTAGCCGCTTTGGTTTCACTGTCTTGGACCACCCACCATACAGCCCAGATCTGGCTCCATCAGATTTCCACTTATTCCCTAAACTTAAGGAATCTTCGAGGACGACGTTTTTCTTCGGACGTTGAAGTCAAGACAGCTGTGAGGAACTGGATCCATCAACAAGACACAGAGTTCTATCGTGGCGGCATCACAAAACTGCTTGAACGTTGGCAGAAGTGTGTGGAACGCAGAGGTGATTAACTGATTATGTTGAGAAGTAACTATGTGAAACTGAAGAATAACGTCCAATGTAGGTATCTGTTTTTGTTTCATTGTAATATCTCATCTCGTTTCAGGCATTACTTTTCAGCACTCCCTCGTATATATAACCTCGGTTAACCTTGGTTTGGCTTCCGCTCGAATTGTTCATTCTGACGAAGATCAAGCTTATCACTCCACCTTAGACCCGACAGTTTAACGTGGAATCCGAACCACGCCCCACCACGGGCGGTCAGAAATTACGAAGTCCTCGCCTAAACTCGATGTCACGACCTCCAGATCAGCAGCGCAGCGTCTTAACCACTAGGTTACGCAGGGTACCTATTTACCTACCAGCCAATTGTTAATGTGTGGAAGGATGAAAAGCTGGGTTTGCTGCCGTCATCCTGTTTCGAACCCGGGGCCGGTGGATACCAAGGCGCATATATATTGTAATAATGTCTAATTAAAAATTAGAATGTTTTGGTTATAAGAAATTAATAAAGATAATAATATTTAATAAATGTAATTACGATAAATAATGGTTTGTTTATAAAAAATATAGAAATACGAGTTGGCAACGCCTGAACACAGGCTAAAGGCTGGGTAGGAATGCCCGGCAGTCATCGGGCGGCCTTGGGCGTATTAAGGTGTTTTTGCGTGTTAAGATGTAATCGTAAATTTAGAATATTCTTTTCTCTCTCTCTCCGGCTTAAGTGTTAAAGTTAAATTCCCCCTCGCATTACCCGTTTATCTAAAGCGTTTCGGCATAAAAAAAGTTAGTAAAATGTTAATAAGCTTATAAATTAACCCCCCCCCCCGGTCTCCCTTGTATTGTTTGAATTATAATGACGCCTCAACTAGGTCACGTCTACCGTATTTAAAGTACACCGAAAGCGAGTGAAACGAGTGTAAAGAGAATGAAGAAGGATAAAGAGAAATGAATAGAAAGTAAAGTAAATAATGAATATAATAATGAAGGAATGGGCCCTTAAAGAAAATTAACCACTACTATATATATATATATACACACACGTTCGGTTAGCTTGTCCGAATTGTTCATTCTAACGAAGGTCAAGCTTTTCACTCCACCTTAGACCTACAGTTTAACGTGGAATCCAAACCACGCCCCACCAACAGCCCAGCGTCTTAAACACTAGGCTACCCAGGGTACCCATTTATCTACCAACCACTTTCTTTATTGTGTGGAAGGATGAACAGCTGGGTTTTGCTGCGCGCCGGCTGCCGTCACCGGGTCTCAAACCCGGGGCCGACGGATTCGTAGTCAGCGACGCTAACCACTACACCACAACATAATATATATATACTGTGTATATATATATATAATATATATATATAATGTGTGTGTGTGTGTGGGTGTGCGTGTGTGTGCAGGCGTCAGAGAGACTCATTAACCTTTGGAAAACTAGGGTTGTTTGCATAATTAAGAAGTTCTAAATCATACACAACCGCTTTGCATACTAAAATGAAAACAAGTTTAAAACTGAATAATAAAAAAAAAGCTCGATCCTGTTAATTATTTAGCTCGACACAGCTCGTACACTGTAAATAAAAAAAAATGTGTAATAGAAATTGAAAGAGAATAGTTAATTATGTCTTTGAATATGGAACCCCATGGTCTAAAATTAAAATTCACCGAGTAAACATTTAGAAGCTTACACGAAGTTATCGACGATAGAGTCACTTCGTAGAATATATATATATACGTGCAACGCAAACTCTACTTTTAATTATACATAAATATAAAATGTAGTGGTGGGTTAAATGCTTGGACTCGCATACATACTTGATGTGTCATATTTCAAGCCACCTTGAAACATGTTTTTAATATGTTGACTTTGTGTATCATTATTCACAAAACACGTGAACCTCGGCTTTATTTTCCATATTTATACTTACAGACACGTCCATACACCAATATTATACAAACATACATTTGTGTGTGTGTGTGTGTGTGTGTGTGTGTGTGTGTGTGTGTGTGTGTGTGTGTGGTAACCAGAACAAATATTAGCAAATACTGATAACTGTACATCTATACACATATAAACGTATAGTTATCGGTATTTCATAATATATATGCAATTTGGTATGGTGTATATATAGATAGATAGATATACAGAAACACGTAAGTTTCTCTATAAATAAAGTGTTTTTTCGTCTACCAATTAATAGGTAATATATGTAGTAATTGCTTCTGAACATTTGGGAATATAGGCTACGTGATAAATGACAACCCACGAGATTATAGAGCTTCAGAGACCCAAAATAAGTTTGGGTTTCTTTCGCGTTCCAAGAAATTAATATAAAAGAAAAGAATAAGTGTGTGTGTGTGTGTGTGTGTGTGTGTGTGTGTGTGTGTGTGAAATAATATAATTTACAGCTTTACACCGCTTTGAATTGTTCGAAATTATAATTTCCATAAAAAGTCGCTGCGTTAAAATTTTATGTCGGCTGCAAAACATCAGCAGTCTTGCACAAATCCTGATGTTGCAAATCCTGTTGTCTCGCTCCATGTCCCTCAAATAGTCTAACCGGTAAAAAACGAACTTTCAAAAAGGGATATTTTGCCTGAATGATTTTTTTATTGATTCAAATTGAGTAAAAAACTATGTTTTTTGCGGACCCAAAAAATATAGTGAATGAATCCTTTACCCGGCATTAAAATATAAAAATAACGAGAGTACATTGTTCTCTGTCTCTCTCTCTCTCTCTCTCTTTTTTTCACACACACACACACACACACGCAAGCTTTGCTGCCTCTTTCGTTTGTGTATTAAGTTTGTTAAGCCTCTTACAAATATTATATATACACTTTATATACCAAGCATGAGTTGGTGAATTCGAATCAGGATTTGGGAGTATTTTTTGGGTGGATTCGTATTCGGAGATTATTGCCTCGGATTATGATTCAGTAAATTATTGGATTAGAGCCTCTTTCCACTTTCCTCTTCTGTTATTTTTGCTTCGTTTGACGCACGAGTTTCTCCGTTAAAACTTCCATGACTGTTATCTCTTATTTTAACGGTTTTATCGCGGTTTCAAAGAGAGTTAAGAACTCCGTGGTTATAAAAGTTAGACACGGAACGTGAAGGTCAATTCTGGGGTCCGATTCCTGCCTATGGCCACTCGGGTTGAGTTTGGCCAGCCACCCACTCAGATAATTTCCGGGATCAGGTGTAACTTGGAGTTCACGCTCCCCCCCACCACCACCACTCCTTCTACATCGCTCCTCTTTGTGTGAAGGACTAGGGACTTCGGACGTTACCTGTCACCGGAAAGCGAGTGAATGGATGAGAGAACTGCGCGCTATACACACACACACACACACACACACACACACACACACGGTCAAAATTATGGCGTCACAACGGGAAAAATAAAATGATGGTGGTATTACTCGTATTTAGGTTTACTGTCGTAAATGAACATAAAGAGTAACAGTGTTTGTTGGATGCACATTTTAATGGAAATTATGTCGTATGTTTGTTCTATAATACTATAATAATTCGTTATGGAACTAACATCTTTTCACCTAAAATCCTCCTTCCTGCTTTATCACAGTCTGGCATATTTTGGGCATTCTTTTCATCAATTTTCCCAAATACTGTACTCCGGTGTCAAATTATTCCAGTCTTCTTGGAAATATTCCCAAAGTTGAGTGTAATTAGTTGGACTTCACGATTTTATCTTTCTGTCAAGTTCATCCCACATAATCCCAATTGGGTTTAGTTCTGGGAATTGAGGAGTCCAATTCATTATTCTTAATGTGCAACCTTCACTTTTTTCGTTCAAATATCTTTGGAAACACAGTCCCGTAGCCAGAACTTTCCAAGGGGGGGGGGTCGAAATTGTAGAAAGGCGGACCTTTTGGTGCAACGACCTAGCCACTGCGGAAGGGGGTTTAGAGTATTTTTTGAAGTTTAAAAAAAATGCACCTTTCCTGTCAAGGGGGGGTCGTTCGACCCCCCCCCCCCTGGCTACGGGCCTGAA